>QANX01003415.1:0-24555 GCA_003254975.1 Ochetophila trinervis
GGATAGCCAAGGGGCTGAACCCCCTGAGGTTAAAGGTTCTCCAAGCTGGGCTCGGATCGACCAGGAGCTGGCAGCTAAAGATAATCAGGGGGCTGAACCCCCAGAAGCCAAAGGCTCCCCGAGCTGGGCTCGGATCGACCAGGAGCTGGCAGCTAAGGATAGCCAAGGGGCTGAACCCTCTGAGGTTAAAGGTTCTCCGAGCTGGGCTCGGATCGACCAAAGGTCGTAGGCTAAAACAGCCAGGAGGCCAAGCGCCCGGTGACAGCGAGACCAGGCAGGCTTAAAGGCCACTAATGCATGTGATAACTCTCCCAGTTCCTCTACCGACAAACAGGGAAGAGTAGGGGGCTACAGGGGCACTAACACTAAGTGTGCTTCACAAAAAAAAAGAAAAAGAAAGAAAAAGAGACTAAGTGCTTCATAAAAGTACTTCATAAAAAAAGTAAGGAAGAACGCAAGCATAAACAAGTACGCAGCAGATGCACGAAGGCTCTTTCCAAGTTCATCGCTGAAAGGGTTACACGAAAATTAGCTCTGGTATTAATTAACCGAGAATTGTCTTTAGTTACAAACCAANAAAAAAAAAAAAAAAAAAAAAAAAAAAAAAAAAAACTGTAACTTTAACTACGAGGAGTAAACTGGAAGAGAGAGAGACGGAAGCGGCTGATGGTCACGCAGCTGGAGGAGAGCCCGGGGTTGCAGCAGAGCCAGAGGAAGACGGCTCCGAGGGGGGAACTGATGGACCAGCCGAAACAGCAGGGACCGAAGCTGGATCCTCAGGCTGATCCAGAAGGCTGAAATCGAAGTCTGGAAACTTAGATCTGATGAATGTGACCGCAGAGTCAGCGCCTGCATCGAACTGACCCTCGGCCTCATCGTATAGCCTCGCGATCTCGTCATCCTTCAGCTGGAGGCTTTTCTTCGCTTCCTCAAGCTCAGCCCTCAGCCCCTCCGACTCTTTGACCTGTTCCTTCAACCGGGCAGTGGAGGCGATAAGGAGTTGATCTTTCTTCCTTATCTCAGCATCACTAAGTTTCAGCTCGGCCTCCTTCAGCTTCAGGTCACCCTCCTTTTGGTTGACCTCCAGGTCCTTCTTCGTCATGAGGAGCTCCAGCTCGGCCATGCGTCTCTTGGCCTCCTCCAGCTCCTTCTGAGACTCCCTCAGATCTATGACAGCAGTCGCGGAGATTTCCTTATGCCTAGCGATCTGCTCTTGGAGCTTAAAAACCATGAAGGCCCCCTGCACGGCAAATGAAAATACACAAGTAAATAACAAAAGGGGTCAAAATCTTTAAGAGCTCAGAGATGTGAATTCTCACCAGGCCGACTAGGCGAGAGGCCTCGGCAGGGAGTGACGAGTCCGAGACCCCAGACAGCCACCTATCCTCGGCTGGAAGGACGTCCTTCGACAGGAAATTCACACATTCGCCTATGCGGCCAGGTGATCTGCTCCTTTCCCCTCGGCTCCCATCTGGGGAGGAATCCCTCCTACCCTTGGAGGGACGCACGCCGCAAAATTCGCCTATGCGGCCAGGTGATCTGCTCCTTTCCCCTCGGATCCCCTCTGGGGAGGAATCTCTCCTACCCTTGGAGGGACGCACGCTGCTCCTGGAAGCGGACGTTTGGTCCCCGCTTCCCCTCGGCTGAGGAGAGCTAATGCCTCCCTTAGGATCCTTGGAGGAGGCGCTCCTGGAGGGCGGAGGAGGCAAGGTCGAACTTTCCATTGCAGCAGCTGGGGCTCTGACCGACTGCCAGGGGCTAACTTTCACCGACTTCGCTGCCCTGCTCCTATCAGGGCGACCAGGCAGAGCCCGTTTGAACCCGACGCCTGACGACATCACTGCGCCCAAAAAAGCAGTCCAGAAGTTAGGTACTTAAATAAACAAGGCAAACTAAAAGTAAGGTAAAAGTAGCCGAGCGCTACCGCCAGTCAGCCTGGCCTCCTTTAAAAGAATAGTGGAGTCCTTCTCGTACAGCTCGAGGTCCAGGATGTGGTTAACCCTAAACCTGCTAGATTCATCCATAGAAGGGAAGGATGGGCTCCACTTATGGTTGTTCCCGCAGAACCTGCGGGGGGTCGCGGGCTCACCCCCATCTTCCCAGTCCCCTCCAACAAAGAACCACTCCCGCTGCCAGTTTGAAACCTCAGGAGGTTTCACTAGGAACTTCCTGCGCCGGGGGTAGTAGCAGAAAGAGCCAACCTTGTTGGCGGCTGACCTAATTTCGAAACACGCCTGTATTTCGAAGGGAGTGGGATCGATGCCAAAGTTCTCCTGCCATAACACGAAGCAACAGTAAATCCCCTTCCATGCGTTGGGATTTAGCTGAAGCGGCGCAAGCCGGACATCGCGGAGAAGACGCCAAACGAAGAGCGGGATTGGCAACCTCAGTCCGCATTTAAAGAACCACCAGTTCAGGGCAATCTCGCCAGGAGGGGGGCAACTGGGTAACTCGTCGCTTCCGGGCACCCGGAAGGTGATCTCGTCGGGTACTAAGTAATCCAGCTTCAGCTGGTCTAGGTCAGCTTGGGTGAGTCTAGACTCGACCTCATCATAACTCCAGGTTCCCTCGGGAACCCTCACCTCTTCTTCCTCCTGGGAAGATTCGGCCACACCAGCTGCAGCCGAAGGCCCAGCCGCTTCGGCCGCAGCTGCGGAGGAACCTGCTTGCCTCTCCGCCCCCGAGTTAGTCCCGGATTCGGAATCCGAAGAGTCAGATATGTCCACCATCTGCGAAACGTTGATATCCCTCAGGTAGGAGTACGGTGGTTCGTTAAAGATGTTAGGCCTGTAGGGTTGGGGCACGCGATCAATGAGGGTTTGGAAACTTAAAGGCTGGCTAAGTAAAGGACGACTCGAGTTGTCACCGCCACCGCTTGGTGAAGGGCGAGACATCTGAAACAGAGAAGCAGCTCGACTGTCAGGATGGCCACCCCCTGAACAAGAAAGAGCAAAATGCCAAGAACTCTAAGGCACGCGAACCGTGGACTAGTACCTCGACGACCACCAAACTTCGATGCACTACGCCCAAGTCCCGAGTTTCAGCCTCGGTGCCTTGGCCTCCGCCCAGGTCTCGAGTTTCAGCCTCGGTGCCTTGGCCTCCGCCCAGGTCCCGAGTTTCAGCCTCGGTGCCTTGGCCTCCACCCAGGTCACGAGTTTCAGCCTCGGCACCTCGGCCTCCACCCAGGTCCCGAGTTTCAGCCTCGGCGCCTCGGCCTCCACCCAGGTCCCGAGTTTCAGCCTCGGTGCCTTGGCCTCCACCCTAGTCCGGAGCCTCACCCCCAGTCCTACATATTTCATCCTCAGTTCCTACCTAGGGCTGGGCCACTACCTAAACACGCAGCCTACGCCTAAGCGACAAGCCGCGGCGTGGCCCCCTGCTTTCAGACCACGGCATTCAGGGTCCTAACCTAAACCCCCTATTTCTACACGAAGCAGGACACCTAAAAATTCTACCAGGCAGCAACACACAGCAAAAATGGGAAGTAAAGCGATACGAAAGCCCTAAGACGGGGGTGAGACAGAGAGAAAAAAGACCCGTACCTTCAAATTTTTGGCGAGCTTGAGGGAACGGCAAGGTGTGACAAAGGGGAGCTTCTCTCCTGACCAAAGGCCCGAGCCAAACTGTGGAGACAACGAGGAGTCAGTAGGGCCAACAAGCAACCAAAACAGCCAAAGGAAAAACCGAAGTCAAAGTTATGGAGAATAATCGAGACTCACCGTAACCGAAAGGGAAGGAGGAACCGTCGACGGAACTGAGCGAGGTAGAAGGGGAACAGCTTGAGTTATCGAACAACCGGAGGAGGCAACACACGCGTCTCTCTTTGTAGTTTGGACAGGGAGAAAGCCGGGAAGAATCTTCGGCGTGAAAAGAAGAAGAAGAAGAGGAGAAAAGAAGTGGGGAGTCGCGTGCGGACGTGACTGGAGGCGTGCAAGACGTGGGCATTAACTGCCCGTCCCATCACCCGCAGAAAAAGGCTGCAGCGCCTGTTTTCAAAAAAAAAAAAAAAGGAAAAAGAGACAGAAACGGGAAAAAAGCTGCCTCCAAATTCAAAATGCAAGATTCTAGGTATTCGCACCTAACAGGTATATTCATCTTTAAAATTGATTCAATTTTTAAAATTGGATCAATTTGGGGGCTATTGTTGTGGGGATTTTTGCCCATCATTTAGGCCCAATACCTAGTAATCATGGGTAATAAATTAAATACCCAACAATGTGGTGGGCCGCCTAAGCCCAGAAAACATCCTAAGCCCATAAACTTGGGTAGAGACACTTGTCTCCCATCTGGGACATCAGGCCATCAGTGAACTAATCCTGACCCTCCATGTGTAAGTTATGACGTAAGTGATAAAAGGGGCAAAAGGGGGAAACCGAATTTGGAGCCACATGCAGCCCAAGACACCACCAACTTCCACCTAACCGCCACCCTCTCCCTCTCCTCTCTCCTAAAAATCCGGCTGCCTTGAGTTGGTGGATTTGGAGACCACTAAGGCATGCATTTGGGGAAATGGGGGGGATTTGACCTTTCCATGTGATGATTACATTACCTAATAAAGCCAAAATCACTGTTCATCATCTCCCTCACCACACACAAACCGGACAGCCCTCATTTGGAGAGTTCTAAGGGACTCTTTCTTGGCCAGACAGCTTTTCTTCCTCCTAGACTCTCCCAAAACTTTTCCTACCCTTTCTCCTCCGAGTTTGGTTCCCCTTGCCCCCCTTTTTTAACCATTTTTCAGTCATTTTCCATTGTTTGAGCTGATAATCAAGGGATGATTACTGACTTAAGCATCGGAGGGGAAACGCTGGCCACCACACCGGCGCCCCCTAACCGGTTTGGCTCCAGTTTTGCAGGTACCCGAGGAGCCCAGCCCGAGACGAAAAACAGCCACAACAATATGTATATGCGTTTCAGAGGCGCAAAGAGGCTGATTAGCTTGCTGTATGCATTTTTGCATTGGATTTGAGCCGTGAAATGTGGAATTGAGAAGTGCAATCCGATTGATAGTCTGCTGGTTTTAGAGAGAGAAGTTCAGACTGAGTAAGTGTGTGTGTGAGAGAGAGAGAGAGAGAGATGGAGGGTGAAGATGTTGTGAAGAAAATAATGATTGGCGTCTGTGTGATGGAAAAGAAGGTGACATGCGGCGCCGAGGTTTTCTTTTTGTTCTATAATCTGAAAACAGAATACGTTTTTTGAAAACAGAATACGTTGATAAATCCAAGAATGTGCTATACACACACACACACACATGCACGGATAACCTGTTAATTTCATTTGTATATATAGGTGTTTTCAGCACCAATGAAACAGATCTTGGACAGGTTACAAGCATTTGGTGAATTTGAGGTACATATTTGCGATGATTGGATTGACGCGCGCAATACTTGTTTCTTTTTATCGGATTTGAGTTTTTCTTTCCTGAAAATGAAGGACGCTGATTCAAATGTTATAGTACAACTTTTTTATTTGCTGTCTAGCGTAATAGCACCGGCAAAATTTACATTATGCAAATATTAAGGGAATGCGTATTTCTATTTAAACTCGAATCATTTTTTNCCAAAATCATCATCACTAGCATACATGTTTTTTAATTGTTCAAAACCCAAAAGCTTAGAAGTAAGAGTAGTGATTAAGACATACCTCCGAGACAAAGCATCGGCCACCACATTCTCCTTACCTTGCTTGTAACAAATCACGTACGGAAAGGTCTCTATGAACTCAACCCATCGTGCATGCCTCTTGTTGAGCTTTCCTTGCCCCTTGATATGCTTCAACGACTCATGATCAGTGTGAATCACAAACTCCTTCGGGAACAAGTAATGCTGCCACACCTCTAAAGCACGGAAAAGGGCATACAACTCTTTGTCATATGTCGAGTAGTTGAGTTATGCTCCATTCAATTTCTCACTAAAATATGCTATGAGACGTTTTTCCAGCAATAAAACAGCACCTATACCAATCCCAGAAGCATCACATTCAATTTCAAAAGTTTTGTCAAAATTAGGTAAGAGAAGAATATGAGCAGAACATAACTTATATTTTAGAGTTTGAAAAGCTACCTCTTGGTCCTTACCCCATTTAAACCCTACCTCTTTTTTGACAATCTCATTCAATGTGCCGCTATGGTAGAAAAGTCCTTCACAAACCTTCTGTAGAACCCAGCTAGTCCATGAAAACTTCTTACCTCAAAAACACTCTTAGGTGTGGGCCATTCTTGGATAGCCTTCACCTTTTCCTCATCAACCTCAACACCACGTGCACTCACAACAAAGCCAAGAAATATTCGTCGATCAATGCAAAAACTACACTTTTTAAGGTTGGCAAATAACTTTTCCTCCTTAAGAACTTNTGTATAATCAAAATTATTAAGTTAATAAAATTATCGTTAAATATATCTTTCTATTACTAATAGACCACAAAACTTCTTTTGAAGATGGACTGACCTCCTATTTCCTGCAAACTTCTTCCATCAGCTGCTATAGGGGTTATTGCTGAATAAGTAAAAAGAAGTCGGGGATAATGAAAATACATTTTTTATTAAATTTTTAGAAGTTTCTTAGGTACAAGTCCCTTAGCCACCAGTGATAAAAAAAACTATATGGAACAGTGAGGTGCTTAATCAGTACGAAAAGAAAAAGCAAAAACATTAAGGATATTATTTGTATGGAAAACAGAGATAAAGGTGTAGTTAAATGTTTGTTAAATCATATGTGAGATGTAATAATAAGTTTCAATAAAAAAATTTCTCATACATAATTTTAGCTTAAACTTGAAGAATCTGTGTATGCAAATCAATGATTATATCAGGTCCTCATATGTGAATTAATGGAATTCAAGTACTTAGCATACAGAGTTTAGAATGATATTCTTCTCTTCTTAATTTATTGTTTGATAAGTATGTCAATTGCTTATTGAGAGGGCCTCTTCAATATGGTGGTTCATCATCCCACGATTTCAATCCTTTTGGGCTTTGTTTATTTCCGTTTTGTTCTATGTTAAATAAAAAGTGGTTTATTTCTCAGACCTTATATTGTAAATGAGTTGGAGCCGCAACATCTGCTTCATGACCGAAGGAAGGTTTATGAGGTATGGAGACAGATTTTCTTCCTGTTGTTAGTATTAACTCTAAATAATTATTACAAATTCCATTTTTTTGTTAGCTTTGCTAGTTAGACGTTACTATCCTCTAGATGCTTAATGGCTGCATTCTGTGGAGTGTTTTATGAAAATTTGTTTTATACCTACTTAATTTTTCGGTAAAATACCTCTGTCTTGCTTTAGCACCAAATTAGAATACACAGGAAAGACTTTTGACCCCAATTTCGTAAAGCTCAAGCTGTGTCCACATACTGAACCTACCAGTCCAAAGTAAAGTTTAATTATTAATGTGTAAAGAAGGATGACCTTATCTGATATTTAGAAGGTTCATGGAGCTTGTATCTTAGCTGGACTATTTCATTAGAGCACGTATCTTTGCTGGAGCATTCTGTTTCTTATCTCTCTGTCTCTTCATTTCCTTCCTTTTCTTTCTTTAGTCCTCGTTTTGACTGTCATCTCATCATTAGGCTTCAACTTCATACTTCGTACAATATTTGTTTATATATATTATGTTATTGTACAATATTGTCTAATTTCTTATTCTTGTGGACTCAAGCCTCTTGAAATGTTTGGAATCCCTGTACCGAGATATGCCCTCGTAATATCAAGAACTGGATTATTTTGTTGAGGGAGAAGATTTTGTTGAGGTTCATGGTAGCCGTTTCTGGAAGCCTTTCGTGGAGAAGCCTGTTCATGGTAAGCTTGATTTTTCATTATGAATAATGGGCAATAAGGACATTGTTGCCACAACTATTGAATTATTTTATTCTCTGCAACTTCTGTAGCTGGGATGTTTTAGATTTACTTCAGCATTTTGACATGTTTTGTTCATGTATGGCAATGACTGATGTTTTTCTTTCTTGAAGGGGACGATCATAGTATAATAATATATTATCCTAGTTCAGCAGGTGGTGGAATGAAAGAATTGTTTAGGAAGGTGAGATTTATAATTTTCAATATTCTTTTCTATTATATTGACTAAAAGTAAAACTTAAGAGATTGAACATTCTTGGCGGTGAAAATTAAAAGAGAAATCATGTTCTTAGATGTTGGCTGGCATTTTCTGCTTAAACGATCTTCTTCATTTTTTTTTATGAATAAAAGATCTACATGTTTGTAATCAGGTCAGATTGGGGTTACAAGACTTTATTGGCTTTTAAGTTGTAGTGGTATACAATTAAAATCTGTTTTGAAGCAGGTTTAGGTGTTTTGATAGGATCAGTTCTGAATTTGCCACATTTCCTACTCATGACATGGCTGTGAATAAACATTTATTTATACCAGCTATCATTCTGACTAATATATATTTCACCGGCAGCTCATCCGTTATGAAATCTGATCATAATCTGGTATTATTTGCATATGGTTATCATTTGTTTCAGGTTGGAAACCGATCCAGTGAATTCCGTCCAGAGGTTAGAAGAGTGAGACGTGAAGGGTCCTATATATATGAGGAATTCATGCCTACAGGAGGAACAGATGTCAAGGTTATTCAGTTTGAGTTTATGTTACTTGCATAGTGAATTTTTCATTCATTAGATTTGTCTTTTTGTTTATAAAATTTATTAAAGCTTGCCAATTTAAAGTTTTGATATTCTTACTTTTTTCTTTACCAGCCATTGCATTAGCTTCTGCTGTTTACTCTCATATCTTCTGTTTGTCAGTTTTGAAATGACTGCTTATCCAGAATAATGCTGTTATGTCATTTGTACTCTTTACTTGGTGCATTACATTTTCCCATGTTAGAGTTTATCACTCTATGTTACATGTACTCAATCACTTATTTCACTTTATGTCTAAAGATAATGTCTGATCATCTTGTTGAATCATTATAGGTATATACGGTGGGTCCTGAATATGCACATGCTGAGGCAAGGAAGTCTCCTGTTGTTGATGGTGTTGTCATGAGAAATCCTGATGGCAAAGAAGTTAGTACTAAACAAACATTTGGCAAAGAAATAATAATTACATATAACATAAATTAACATTTTTGAGTTTGATATGAATTTTGTGCTACCTCCAACTTTTGAGACTTTCTCTCTCGGTCCAAATTTTTAATTTTCAGTTTCCTGTGAATTGTGATTTTGATATTTCTTTAGCATTTCAGTGAATTCCATCTGGAGTTAACGAATAAATTCTAGTCTAGGTCAGTTGGACAGTGATACTTAAATCATGTATTTGCTACTTTGTTTGACAGGTTAGGTATCCTGTCTTACTGACACCAATAGAGAAGCAAATGGCAAGAGAGGTTTGCCTTGCATTTAGGCAATCGGTATGTCATTTTAATGAGGCAACATATAATCAGTATATTGTTTCAAACCATTATTACTGTAAATGGTTTATTTTTTGTCTTCAAGTCATCTAGTGAGATAATACATCATTTGACACAGTGACACAAATCAGCTTCTATCATCTTTTTCAAAGTTCAGTAAAGCTGAGAAACATATGATTCTGTTTCAGTTTGAGATACATGTTGTAGGCATTTTTGGGCCTAATGCTTTATCATTAAAGCTAGTAGAATATATACTTATTTTTAGTGTGGTGGGCCAAATAGTGACAATACTCTAAAGCCCAAGGCCTAAAATACACTTTGCTAGGTGTCACTCATCCATGAGGAGACCTTTTGATGTTGAATCTTGGTCATCTAAAGGGAAAATGAGATATCAGATTTTTTGGGCACAAAACCCTAGGGAGCCACCAACTCTCACCTACTCCCCATCACTCTCACTTACCCCCCATCACTCCCATTTCTCCAAAATTCGGCAGCCCCCAAAAACTCCTTCCCAAGACCATTAAAGTCTTGATTTTAACATTTTCAACCACTACTCAACCCCCTTTAACCATGATTCAACACAAAAAAAGAGGAGGTACTATTCACTATCTCCCTCACCTCCCAAAAACCGGACAGCCCTCCCATTCTTTCCCATTCCAGATTTTTGGAGTCCATTTTGATTATTTTGGCTCTCCCTTTCTCTCTAGCTTCTCTCCATTTTTTCTCCCCCCTTTCTCCAACTTTGATCCTCCTTTTTTAGATCATTTTCTAGTCATTTATGCTCTTGAACTAAGGATGAGGACTGACTTAAGCATCAGAGGGGAAACGCCGGCCACCACACCGGCGTCCCTCTAACCGGTTTGGCTCCGTTTTTTCAGGAACCCGAAAAGCCCGGTCCGAGACGAAAAATCGCCACAACAACACACATATGCATATGTTTGTGATGTGAATGGATGGAGTTTTGTGAAGAACTCCTACAAGTAATGCTTTTAGATATGTTAAAATTAGCAATCAAGCATGGTGGTTCTATTCCTGATATGCACAGTAACAAATTCAAATAATCAGCTTGTTCACTTTTTTTATTAGTGTTTGCTAACTTTAGCAACATTAAATTTCCAGATAATATATTGTACTTGAAAATTGAGTGTCTTAATTCCTAAAAGATCCATTGCTTTGTACCTAATTCCCAAGCCACTTTATAGCTTCACCCTTCCCAAAATTGCTAAACATGGGTAGTGTCTTTATTACTGTAGCACATGGAGTCATTCCTAAAACTTTCTGTGATTGACCTAGGGAATCAAATTCTTACTATTGGCTTAGAACTCACATGTGCATCAATCTATGAATCTGAATTATCTCTATCACACTTGATCCATGCACTCAAGCATCTTGGATGTTTTAGATCTTGATATGACAATCCAGCTAAATTAGACGAAGTGGATTGTGGTCTTTGGTCTGGTGATTCAAACTTTGGTTATTTCCAGAACCATCTTATGAAGTTGGCATAACGAAATATATAAATGTAATTGTTCAAATTAATTAATTATTTATTTTTAACATCCATTGAAAAGGCTTCCAGGTCCGTCTCAAGACGCGGTACGGCCAATACCTGCGCGCTAATGGAGGATTGCCGCCGTGGAGGAATTCGATAACCCACGACATTCCTCACAGAACCGCAACGCAGGATTGGATTATTTGGGATGTCGACATCGTCAAGATTCGCGCTTCGTCTCCAAAAAAGCAGCCTGAACCAGTCTGCGTTGTACCGCCACCTGAATTGCCTTCGGAACCCAACTCTCCTGCCAAAATCGAACTTACAAGTCCCTCATTTTTCAAACAAGAGGTTTTCCCTGCTGATTAAGCCCTTTGCCCAAATCTTACAATTTTTGATCGCATACTGTTTGATGGAAATCTTGAGAGAAAAAAGTAACATTTTTTTTTTGGAATGGAATTCTGTTTGGGAAAATTGAAGTTTGAAGTTTATTTTTTTTTTTTTGGCTATTTATTGTTGAAAAATATTGCAGTCAAATGGTTCTTCTGAGGGTTCGCCTGTGAAAGATGAAGGGAGGAATATCTGCTACATTGTGGCTAATGAGAAAGGAGAAGTTTATGATAGAAGTGAAGGGCTTACCTTCACGTTCAAAGGTGATGGTGTTGAGGAGTTGAAGGAGAAACTCAAGGAGGAAACAGGGCTTAATGATATTGTTGTATGCACGCGCAGTCCTTTGAACGGCAAGCTTTTTCCCCTTCGCTTACGGCTTCCTCCAAACAACGCCGATATGAACGTCGTTGTGGTTCCTTCATCTAAAGGTTTGCTTTTTGGGAGAGTTTCTTTTTTATTTTTTTATTTTTGTGCCTATCTGAAAAAGGATATTCTTTGTTGCTGCTTTTTTTTTTCCTCTAGTATTTGGATTTTGTAGAAAAAGTAAAAAGGAAAACAAATTATATCTTCTTACCACTTTATTATATTGTTCCTCGTGACAAAATTGGAAGCAACAAGTTTCTTAAACATGGTTTGTCTATTTGTGGCCATGGCCAAGCAATTTTCCTATGCTTGGTACACTAAAATTATACTGGTTCATGTGCATTGTTGAGGAGTTATAGCAGGAATTATACTGGCTAGAATTTCTTTATAGTTTTTGTCTATCAGCCTATTGGTCACAATTCACAAATCGCATTAAATTGCGCTTCAAAAACTGAAGTCGCTGGACGATGGAATTGATATGCACAAGGAATTTATCCATTTCTTTAGTTCTAGTTCCAAGTTAGTTACCTGGTACATTTGGCTGGTTTACACTTTCCATTTTGCTTGGCCAATTTATTATCAGCCAGAGGCAGAGTTTTACAGATAATTTACATCAAAGACTTTCTCAGGTGACATTGGCAATGGAATGAGCATTGCCAAACTGCAAATATAGCATTTAAAAAAAAAAAGAGATACTTTCCCATGTTTTCTGTTAGCATTACAAGCTTATGAATGAAGACAGGGGGTCAATATAATTACGTAAAGACAGATGTGTACCTCGAACATATTTTGCTTCTTGTAGCTTGATTGTTAGCTTTATTTATTTATTACTTTTAATTTAGTTAATTTTTTATGGCTAAAAATGCTTATTCTGTGCCATAACAACAGCAACTGAACCTGAGAGTCCCCTTGGGCATTGGGCGTCCACCAGCAGCTAACCACTTCAAGTACCCATATGTTCTGTACATTCAGCTTTCATTCTTTGTGCTAAGACTCACTGAGAAAAGTTGGGGAAAGGATCGTATGATTGTATTCCATTACTGAAGCAGTAGAGAAAGGGGAGAGCCCTGTATTATTTACAACAACTGTATAATGTCTTGGGGAAAAGTTTCAGTAATTTAGTACTATCATTCGGACAAGATTGAATCCTTTGAGGCATGTGAATTTATTTTTTTCCCTACCAATTTTCTTTTGTTACTATTAGTATTTTATGTTGCTAGTATTACTATGAGATATATTTGTTGAGACAAATCTATGGAGTCCAACATTCTCTTTTAACCTAAAATTCTAAAGAACCTACAAGGCAGGGGAGACAAAAAAAAAAGTAATAAAAAAAGAACATATTAGCCAAAGAAGAAAGAGTAGCACATTATAATTCATCTATGCATAGCTGATACAGCGAAGTACTTGCTAATAAATATATGGGTGGTGGTATCAGGTATGGGAACCCAACTTGAAAAACTCATGTGAAGCCGCAACAATAACTTGAAACTTAGACATCACATTGAAAACTCAGTCAGAAATTTGTGACTGGAATATTGTTATCCAGCAAGAATCCAGACTCTTCAGCCGATAATAAATC
The DNA here is from genome assembly GCA_003254975.1 of Ochetophila trinervis. Classification (NCBI taxonomy): domain Eukaryota; kingdom Viridiplantae; phylum Streptophyta; class Magnoliopsida; order Rosales; family Rhamnaceae; genus Ochetophila; species Ochetophila trinervis. The sequence continues at coordinate 13,201 of QANX01003415.1, forward strand.
TAGCATTGCACATATCTTAACTTGGTGTGAATGTACAATGTCTCCTGAACTCATTCACCTTTCCATCCACCTCTATCATGCTGCAACCCGGTGTCTTCTTCAAACCCCTACCACGTATCATCTTCCTTATTCTAATTGCATCTTCACTTCGCGGCTAAATAAATGTTTGATAACTGAACATAGGCCCCATCTTCTTTCGTCTTATCATCATCTCCTAGCAGTAGAAGCTCTTTAACAGCAAGCTCTGCAAGTTCTACGTTGTTACCAATTCTGCAACCATTCAGTAAAGCACCCCAGACAGAAGCAAGAGGTTTCATGGGCATTCTTCTGATGAGCAGAAGTGCTTCCCTTAATTGACCTGCCCTGCAGAGTAGGTCCACCACACAACTATAATGCTCATGTTTGGGTATAATACCATATTGAGTTTCCTTGTTGTCTAATTGAATCTTACCTTCTTTTTGCAAACCTGCATGACTACAAGTCATCAGTACTCCAAGAAGGACAATCTCGTCAGGCCTAAATTTGATTTGGTTTGTTATTAAACTAAACTGCAAACTACGGTTTGGACTGAATTTTTATAATAAACCAGCCCAAACCAAACCGCTTTTTTAGTGAAATTTTTTTTAAAACCACCTAGATTTGCCTTATAAGTATGGGTTCCATTGCCATATAGGATAGTGACAGACCATTTGTGACATATAGGTCAGGCTCATTCAAAAATTCACGTTCTCTAGATTAAAAAGCTTGTTTAGTTTTGGATTCAAGATGAATGGATTTCAATCAAATTGACTCGTTACGAGTGCTTGAACAATCCTGTTGCATATTAATAGAAATAAGTTTTAAAAATCAGTTCATAATTCTAATAGGACTAAGACCCCAAAGTAGGAAACTATAGAAAATTACGAGTTAGTTGTAATTACAGAGAAATTACAGTTTTTAAATTTGTGAAGATCAAGCACTACTCTAGTTAAGGCATATAAATAATCATGGCGACAAAAAATATTTTAAAGAGAATTGCATATAGCTTTTTGCAACATGCATCAAAAAAATCCAAAATTTCATGCACCTCTCCATAAACAGCAGCCTCTATTGCATTCCTCAGCTACTTAAACACAAACCAAGATGAAGAATGCAATATTGTGCCACCTTTGCAGGTCATTGATTCACAAAAGGTTCAGTTTATAAGCAGGATATTTTTAATGTTATGAATCCAGTCGCTTAGTTCCAATACAACTCCAAATGCTTAAACTGACCAGTAGGAATTTAATGCAACTTATCCATTAATTTAGGATTAAACTTGTAATAAGTCTTCTATGTCAAACTGAAATTCATCACAAGCCATTTCCCAACTAGAATTTCAAGTGTAAACATTGCGTTTGAATTTTCAGTTTACAGCTACTTATCCGAATAGTCTACACAACAACAAAAAAATGAAAACAGAAATAATTGCTTTGCATTTTGTAGAAAAGGGAATTCCATATTTCCCTTTTCCAAACAGCCCTCTCACAAAAGGCCAATAGCTTAGCACCATAAACGAACTAAAAATGTACTCCAAAAGTCCCGGACCATGCCTACCAACATCATTCAATGGTCGCAGCCCCAGCAAGGCCATGGCCAGAGCTATCAAATGTAGAAACAAAAGGGTGGTGATTGGCACATACATTGCGGAATCATCGAAGCTGAACCTACCGGCATCGGCAGCGTCGCTAATTGTGGGGTGGTATTTCTTTGTGACTTCAAAAACAGTCTCTGAAATCCCAAAACACTTGAGAACCCAACTTAAACATGCGAATAAAGAGCCTGTCATGTTGGTGATTCGATTCATTCTCATAGCGTTCCAACACTGCGGTAAATTTTGACCACATCCCATACAAAATGCGATGTGTTGCAAGTTTTGAGTGAGAACCAGTGCAACAACTACTACTGAAGCAACTTCGCCAACCTGCGTTCAAACATTTCATATTAACTCATAAAACTCTTAAATAGCCCCTTTTTTTTTCAATCATATGAATAAAAGAAAATCACAATATTGTTTTATTAATATTATTGTTATTTATTTATTTTTATTTACAATTGTAGATATTCAAATTCAATATTATTATAGGACAAGATAGTTGTCCTGAAAATACTGTCATTCTTTAGTTTCCAAAACACTAATTTAACTTACCATGCATATTAAGAATTCCTGTGAGAATTCAATTTATTAAGCCCATTATTGAAAATTTAACCAAGAAACTATGCAAGAAAATAAGTAAAAGTATATATAGTTGTGGAAATTTAAGGTGACAGGGTTAACCTTGGGTAAGAAATATGAGTTGGTGATGATAGAGTAGGCGGGCAAAAGCGTGTAGTACAGCTCAGGAATAGAGCTCACACCCCACAAGAGTATCCACGTGTAAGCTAAGCATTGCCTGAGCTTAAGCTGACTAGAACTTCTAATTGACCCGTCGCCCATCTCTTCCTTTGGATCATCACAGCAGGCCCACCTGGAGGTGCGGATCCTATAAAGGACGGTGGGTCGGATATATACAAGACGGAGCTCCAGCCCCGTGAATTGATTTTCATTCCCGTTACGATATCTTCTGTTATTGACCCATACATCCAACCAACCTGAAAATTTAATTATTACCAAAAAAAAAAAAACTTGAAAATTCAATTGTGTTATTTTATTTTCTCATTTCTCAAGTAATTTTCCTTCCCGGAAAAAAAAATAGTGATGTAATTTTATAATAAAACTTTATGTGAATTTTAAACAAATAAATTCCTAAATAAAATATATTAATTAATACTTACAGTGTATTTAATTTTTATTTTTGTATAATCTTTTGAAGTAAGAATGATTTCTAGTTGAAAGTAATAAAATTAAATATTTTTTTTATATGCATTCTAAAAGGGAAAACAAGCTCTCAAACCTTTGAACCCCATTCAGTTTCATGCTCATAGTCACAAGCAGCGATTTGGCATGCCGACTCAATGTTACTTAAAAGATTCAGGGGTCTATCAATGTCTGATTCCCTTGACAAAGTTTGAGCAGCTACTTTGATAAACTCGGTGGAATTTCCAAATGTTCTTTTCATTTCCTCGTAGCTCATTTTTCCTCAAAAGTGAAAGCCAAAAAAATAAAAATAAAATCAGATAAATTAGTATTTGAATGCATACAAATGTTACTTAAACCATCAATTTTTAGAGCAAGTTAAAAATGAATTAACAAGATTCTCACAGTTTCTATCTACTAACCCAAGCCAAAGGAATGGGATTTGAAGAATTAGCAGAGAAATAAAATCCCGTTGAACTTTATTGTAGTCAAACTTTGTGAACTTGAGAGATGTATTACAAGTGGGAAAAGAAAAAATGGAAAAGTGAAATTTATACCATTACTTTTAACATTATATTTCACAACAATATGATATTGCATAGAGTCTGATAAAATATGTGCAATAGATATAATTGGTTGAAAAACTAGTATAATCTAAATTTGAATAAAAAAAATCACAAACACAAATAAAGTAAAAATAATAAAAATAAAATAAAAAATAAAAACAAAAACCTTTCGAATGTTCATCAAAGGTTAAACNATTATAACAAAAACCTTTCAGATGTGAATGTTCATCAAAGGTTAAACCGTAGACGACTTCGCGTCTATGAAAACCTGATCCTCCGAACATTGGCCCCTGAATCCCCGACATTCCACGTCCAAGTAACTGTAAATTAACCATAGACATTCAAATTTTTATATATAATATAAATAATAAAAAGCAACAAATTTTTTTAAAAAAAATATGAAATTAATTAATTAACTTACTTCGAAAGCAATAAAATTGTTTCCAAAAGGGTCATTATTTAAATCGTTGTAGAAGATATCGCGGCGTTGGATGTATGCACAATCTCTTTGTCCGAGACCAAGCAACAAACACATTGCTTGCTTAATGACATCTGGATTGTTAACGAACATATCAGAATCCACATTTAACGTAAATGGTGCGTTCGTCATCACTCCCGAAATCCTGGTCTGTACATGAAATATAAGTATTAGTATGTTTGGGAATGATTAATCCTAAAATTTGAAAGACGCTACAAGCTAAAAGAAAAAATAAATAACTTTCTATAGAATTGACAAGGAAAAAATAAAAATTTGGAAATAATTAAAATTTGGAAATAATTTTCAGTAGTTTTCTTTTTTTAAAGAAATCACTAATTTGCTGATCCAAAAAAAAAGCACCAATTAAGTAATTCATCATTATTTACTTCCTCGGAAGTGATTCCTTTAAATAATCATTTCCAAACAGAATTTTTACATACAACCACAAAAGTTTTTATTAGAGCAAACCAGATATTTCATGAACAACAAAATAAAAAAAATATATATATATAAGATAATTTAAAAGAAAAAGAAGTATTTATCGCATTTTAATTTTTTTTTTTTGAGAATTGCATTTTTAACTTTTAAATTTAAAATGTTATAAATTTAGACTTTTAAATTTCTATTTATTTATTTTGATCCAATTCATTTTTATTTTTATTTTTTGGTTAATCGTAGTTAATGATTGGAATGTACTAATATATAAATCTTTAGAAGTAGAAGTCTTAAATCGCAATAAAAATAAATTTATAGGGCGTAAAATGTAACAAATTGATCTAAATTGCATTTATAATAATGGTTACGTGAGATGGAGCTATACTATTAGCCACAAACTTCAATGTTTGTGAACAAAATACAATAAATTAAAACTTTTTGGGCATAAAATTGAAAGTGAAAAATATAAATTTTAAAAATTTAAAGGTATAATTAAAGTGCAGTTAAACTTTAAATAGATATTTTATTGAATATTAAAATATTTTTAATAGCTCTGTGGATTGGAGTCTACATAGCACATAGAATATAAATTTTTGTTGCTTATGTGGTAAATGTCTATTTAATAGATAATAAATATTTAAAAATAGTCTCCAATAAGATCTGTTCACAATATTATATATAATTTGTTTAAAAATTATATCTATTGAAAATTTTAAAATAATTAGAAAAAAATAAATAAAAAGTTAATTGCTGAGTCATACTGTCTAACAGACTTTCTGAGAGTAGACAGTTTATTTGACAATGTCTATTTTATTTTTTGCCACATCAGTTTAACAAAGCTAATAGATAGAGTAATTTGAGAGTTTTTTTTTAAATTTTTATAAATTTATGATGTGCCAATAAAATTAGAGTAATCTACTGTGTAAAAATTTTATTTCTAATCATATAATTTTGATTTCACATTTTATTATTTTATTAAAGAAATACAAATATATATGGATCAGAAATATATATATATATATATATATAAATTCTTGGGTGAATATCAGAAATATAAAACTTTTTTTTTTTTCGTGAATTCAGAAATATAAAACTTACCAAAACGTTCATAGCACCAGCTTTATAGTGATGTTGATAATTTGGACGCTTCTCTCTGCAAATGTAAATTAGCTGCGGCAATCCATTTGAAAGTCTTTCCTTGTTCTCTAAAATAATCTGTAAAAGAATTTGTCCAAATGACACTTAAAATAAAAATCTTTCTGTTTTAAAAGAATTATCTTATGCTAAAAAAAGTACATTTATATTTTTTGTTAAAATGGTTAAAAAAAATACATAACTTTTAGCATTAGTAAATAATTTAATACAAAACAATTCATAAACGACGTGGACAAATCAATTTTTCATTCATAATTTAAAATTTTCACAACTAGTCACTAATTTTGTCTTTACATTGATTTTTTTTTCTTTGTTGGTAAAATCTTTACATTGAATTAAATTAATAGTATGAAAACTCCAATGGAGAATTCGAAAAACAGGAGAGAAAAAACCACAATTCTCATTAATTGTTGAATAATACATCAATATATGTTTATATACCATAAAAAATAAAAGTTAAGTAGAGAAAGTTGTTATTCCTGTTATAACAGCTTTACCACAATGGAAATTACACCTAACTGTCTAACCAATTTGTATACGTGGTATTCTACCTATATGTTGTATTCTCTGTAGTATTCCAACAAAAACTATGCCGACATTTTCTACTTTATGAATATCAACAAAGATTTAAAACATTTTTAATTAGTTTCCATCTGTATGGTTTATATTCATTCACATAAAAAAATAAAAGAGAAAGTCAATCTTGCTGGAACATTTCATTACTGACAAAAATTCAATAATCCAAATTTATCCCAATATCAATATTAGAAAAAAAAAATTGAAATTTGGGTTCCATTACGAACCTTGACGATAGCAGGATGGTTGTTTTTGTGTGTATCTGCAAAAACAGCATAGTCTCCTGAAAGATCAATCGGAACCTTTCCCTGCACTGCGTCGTCAATTTTTTCTATCATCTTTTCATACTCCTCCTACAAAAATATATGTTAATATCCAAGATCATGCACCAATGGCAAAGCTCCACACACACACACAAAATCAAATGACAGAAGTCACGCAAGTAGGCCCCTCATAAGAGATTAGAGATCTATTAGATAGAAAAAATTTCAGGACAGGCCCAGTGTTTTCTTTTTTTAATAAAAATAAAACTACAAGTGTCATAGGTGTAAAAAGTATTTAGCGAATAGACAATATTTTTTTAATTTGATAAGAGTCCATGATTAGAATCCATGTCATTAAAATTTCTCACTTCCTCGTAAAGTAGCAGCAGAGAATAGCACTTGAATTCAAATAAAATTACCAAATTCAAACTTCAACTCCTATAATCACAAATATAAAAATCCATCTGACTTTTATTACTAGACTACCCCAAGTGCCGGACCCACTGTTAAAGAGATGAATGAAAAACAATTGAAACAGAGGAGTGTTTAAATTACATGTCATTCATTTATAAATTGTATAAATAAAATAACATAAAGAAAGGAGGGAAGACTTTTCTTGCATATATATAAAAATATATATGTAAATAACGAAATATAATAAAAATAATAAACCTTAATCTTTCTCTCTTCTTCTTGGAAAATATCCGACGAGCTGGACGTGGACTGTCCAGAGAAGTATAAACAGGGAGCTCTAACTTGAAGATTGTAGTTTCGACAAAAGGGAACCCAAAAGCTTGCGAATTTGGAAGCTTCAGTGAGAGAGTAAAGTGTGATTGGGAAACACCCATCGTCGGAAACGTAGCAGGCTATTTTATCAGCTGGATAATCAACCGCCATTAGAGATAGCACCGTGTTTACCGTGGTTATCGGTGGTTCTAGCGTTGGATCTATCGTCGTCACAAAAAGGTCTATCCGGGGAAGATCTGGCACCCTATATAAACAAACATATATACACAGGTGAGTCTCTCATCCAACAAATTTTTATCCATACCTATATTAAATTGATTTATATCAGGACATAAATTATGAAATTTTTATAAATAGAAAAAACTTTGGCTGATAATAAATTAGTAGCCAGTGACAATTTTAATAGAAATCTATTAAATATTTTACATTATAAAATTTCCGATGTAATAGAAAAATTAATTCTGAAAATATAATATATATACCTTTGAAGGAGGAGTTGTGGGTATGTTTTGTAATCAACGGGAGACCATCGGATGTTGATCCAGAGAAGCCAAATGAAGGTATACCAGCACTCGCAGAGAAAGGCAATGAACCAGATGAAACCATGGTCAGAAAGATAGAGAAGACGATAAGAAACGATGCAGAGGTTCAATAGCAAGACGATGAGATTGAGAGCTCTGTCTTTGTTGTTGTTTAGAAATGTTTTTTCGCATAGAGGTGGAGGAGAGTCTGAATTATTCGCCATTATGGTTATGGAGCTAACTGATGTAGAAGAGGCAGATATCGGACTGGTAATAAAAATAGAAACAAATTATAAAAGTAATAATAATATAATAAAAAATTCGTGCGTCGCTTTATATGTGTCCCATAAAACGACTGTTGCCTGATGCGTCGTATACATGTTCAACTCTTCAATAAAAGTTTTACAATATTATTATAAAGATAAAATATTGAACATGTTACTCGTTTATAAATAAATATTGATCGTGGTCCCATTGTAAAAATTACCTGCGCACTCTCAGCTTTCTTGGAAACTATGATTTGGAATTGACGTTTTTCTGTTTTGTCCGTTGTTTATCTTCCATCTGTCACTGAGTCACCAAAATAACTTTTGTACTATCGTTGTTCTACTTTTTGGTGTTCTACTTTTTTTTTGTGAGTAATTGTTTTCCTACTTTGTTATGTTGCACTCATTGAGTAGGGAATTTCTGCAGTAATTTTTTATTTTATTTTAGAAGTTTTATTAATTTTTTTAAAAATATTATGTAATATAAATTAAAAATTATATATTATAGATTAAAAATTATTTATTATAGATAATATTATTTATTATAAAAAATATTACTCATTATAAATTAAAATTATTTATTATGATTAAAATATTATATATAATAAATTAAAATTATTTGATATAGATAATATTATTTATTATAAACAAATATTACTCTTTTCGAGCAATGAATTGTATTCTCTGCATTTCCATGTATTGCAAAGCCGCCTATAATGGCCGTAGAAATGCCTAAAAGGAGAACACATTCCTTTTAGGCATCCTTTCGAATACTTCCACAGCGATATCTAAACAATTGCACTTCGAATACATATCAATGAGAGTTGTCCCTATAAACACACCAGATTCGAATCCTTTCCTTTTCTTCACATACTCGTGGATCCACTTACCCTGCCAAAGAGCCCCCAAATGGGTACAAGCTGAGAGTCCAGTAGCCACACAGTAGTCATCAGGTTCAACCCCACATATCCTGGAAAACCTCCAAAGCCTCATAAGCCAAACCACATCAAATATACCCATTCATAAGCACATTCCACTAAATAAGGTCTCTACAAGGAATTTCATCAAACACTTTTCTGGCATCATTTATAATCATACACATAGCATATAATTGCATAAGCACAGTTTGAATGTGACAGTCAAATAAAGCAAGCCCATTTTTTATCACTGAATTATGAACATGCTTACCCTCAAGTACCCAACTGCCATTTACGCAAGCCAAAAGGACAAAATGAAAGGAGTGGGGATCAGGAACGATGTCAGTTTTTGTATATTGTTAAGAATTTACTTTAGGACTACAAAATAGCCATCTGCAATCTATTTTATTTTTCGTTATTTAATATGTTCCTAGTTTTTAGGAAGTAGTGAGTTTGTTTTAAACATGTTGTTGATCATGGCTAGAATTTAGGAAGTAGTGTTGATCATGGCTTGAATGACTAGACTTTAGAAAGTAGTTAGTTTGTTTTAGCATGTTCTTGATCATGGCTTAACTTATGGTCCATGATTACTTGTTTTAAGTTTATTTTTAGCATTATAAAAAGCAAGGATGATAAATGAAAAAAAGTGAATTCCTTTCCTGCATTCCCATAGCTTTCTTCTCTTTAAATTATTGTAATTCTTCTACTTTCGAATTCAAACAGTCTTTTGATTCCTAGTTTTTCATATTTAAACTAACAATTGGTATTAGAGCTATCTTTTTAAGGAATCTGTGAAATGGAGACAGAAGCTAGTTTTTCTCAAATAGCTCTTCATGTTTTCGATGGAGAAAACTACCAACTTTGGGTAGTGAAAATGGAGACTTATTTGGAGGCTTTAGATCTTTAGGAAGCTGTGGAAGACGATTATGAAGTTCCTCTGCTACCGAACAATCCCACAATGGCCCAAATAAAAAATCACAAGGAAAGGAAGATCAGAAAATCAAAGGTAAAATCATGTCTATTTGTTGCGGTTTCAACAACCATTTTCACAAGAGTTATGTCACTCAAAATAGCAAAAGATGTTTTGGATTATCTAAAAAAAGAATATGATGGAGATGAAAGGATCAGAGGTATGAAAGTGCTAAATTTAATAAGGATCATAGGTATAAAAGTGCTAAATTTAATAAGGAAATTCGAGTTGCAAAAGATGAAAGAGTCTGAGACAATCAAAGAGTACTCAGACAAATTGCTCACTTTAGCCAACAAGGTAAGGTTACTTGGTACTGATTTTTCATATTCTAGAATTGTATAAAAAATTCTTGTAACCGTGCCGGAAAGATATGAAGCATCAATAACCACTTTAGAGAACACAAGAGATTTGTCCAAGATCACATTGGCAGAGTTATTAAATGCTTTGCAGGCTTAAGAGCAAAGAAGGATTATGAGGCAAGATGTCACTGTTGAGGGAGCCTTTCCAGCCAAATACCATGATGGTGGAAGGAACAACAAGAAGAAAAACTATAGGAAGAATCATGTTTCAAATGGTGAAAGCACTGCAAACAACCACAACCGAAGCAAGGGTGGAAGCTCAAAAGGAAACTATCCTCCTTGTCAAAACTGTGGCAGAAAAAGTCATCCACCGTTCAAATGTTGGAGGAGACCAGATGCAAAGTGCAGAAAGTGTAATCAGCTTAGACATGAAGCTGTTATTTGCAAAAGCAACTTTCAAAAGCAGGAAGCAGATGCTTAAGTTGTTGATCAAAACGAAGAAGACCAGCTTTTTGTGGCTACGTGTTTCTCAACCATATGTTCTACAGAATGTTGGCTAATTGACAACGGCTGTACAAATCACATGACTCATGACATGGATCTTTTCAAGGAATTGAAGCCCACTGGAATCACGAAGGTCAGGATAGGAAATGGTAACCTCATTCCGGTAAAAGGAAAATGGATCATTGCTATCACAACAAGCTCAGGTACAAAGACGATTTCAGATGTTTTTTATGTACCTGATATTGACCAAAATCTATTGAGTGTAGGTCAGCTTATTGAAAAATGTTTCAAAGTGGTCTTTGAAAATTGGCACTGCTCCATCTAAAATGCTACTGGACAAGAGATTTTAAGAGTTAAAATGAGAGGTAAAAGCTTTTCATTTGATCCAATAGAGGAGGAGCACACAGCTTATTCCTCTGAAGTCATTATCACTGAAATCTGGTACAAGAGGCTTGGTCATTGTCATCTTCAAAGAATGTTGAAATTGAAGAAAAAGAATTTGACAAGAGGCTTACCAATTTTTGCTAATTATTTACCAAATTGTAATGCTTGTCAATTTGGTAAACAAAATAGGATGCTATTTCCTAAGTCAACTTGGAAGGCTTCACAAAAGCTACAGCTAATACACACAGATGTGGCAGGACCTCAAAGAACACCATCACTACAAGGTAGCCTCTACTATGTTCTTTTCATTGATGACTTTACAAGAACGTGTTGGGTTTTTTTTTTTGAAATTCAAGTCAGATGTGGCTGGGATATTTTGGAAGTTCAAGAAAATGGTGGAAAATCAAAGTGGCTGTAAAATTCAAATTCTGAGATCTGATAATGGAAAAGAATACACCT
>QANX01003415.1:28872-63018 GCA_003254975.1 Ochetophila trinervis
TTTATGCATTGTGCTAGTGAAATGCATTTAAAAGCAGCAAAAAGAATATTAAGATATATCAGAGGTACTGTTGATTATGGTGTCAAGTTTAAAAAGTGTCAAAACTTCAAGTTGCTTGGATTTTCAGATAGTGATTGGGTTGGATCCATTGATGGCATGAAAAGTACCTCAGGTTACTGTTTCAGCTTAGGTTCAGGGGTTTTCTCATGGTGCTCCAAAAAACAGGAGATTGTAGCACAATCCACTGCAGAAGCAGAATTTATTGCAACAACAGCAGAAGTAAACCAAGCTTTATGGTTGAAAAAAATTCTATGTGATCTACATATGGAGCAAAGGGATAAAACATAGATTTTTGTTGACAACCAAGCAGCAATTGCAAATTCTCACAATACAGTGTTCCATGGGAAAACTAAACATTTCAACATTAAGCTTTTCTTCTTGAGGGAGGTACAAAAAAATGGAGATGTAACTCTAGTTTACTGCAAATCTAAAGATCAATTGGCAGACTTGTTTACAAAACCACTTCCAGTCAGCAAGTTTGAGCTTCTAAGGCAGAAAATTGGAATTTGTAGTTCCTAAAGCAAGGATGAGTGTTAAGAATTTACTTTAGGACTACAAAATAGTCATATGCAATCTATTTTATTTTTCGTTATTTAATATGTTCCTAGTTTTTAGGAAGTAGTGAGTTTGTTTTAAACATGTTGTTGATCATGGCTAGAATTTAGGAAGTAGTGTTGATCATGGCTTGAATGGCTAGACTTTAGGAAGTAGTTTGTTTGTTTGTTTTAGCATGTTCTTGATCATGGTTTAACTTATGGTCCACGATTACTTGTTTCTAGTTTATTTTCAACATTATAAAAAGTAAGGATGATAAATGAAAAAAAGTGAATTTCTTTGCTGCATTCTCATAGCTTTCTTCTCTTCAAATTATTGTTATTCTTCCATTTTCAGATTCAAACAGTCTTTTGATTCCTAATTTTTCATTTTTAAACTAACATATATAACGTGAGTTGGAAGTAATGCAGAGCCAGGCGAGGATGAGAACTGCACAAATAAGCCATGATGAGTGTGTTGTAGATATATGAATTAGGCCTATCAATTTGATCAAACATGAGAGACACATAGCGTAGGCTTCCGGAGTCCGACAAAGCACAAAAGGCAATGAGTTTGCTGACCGCGTAGTTATAAAGGTGGAGACCTTGGGCGACTAAGATGGCCTGGATGGCTTTCAGTTGGTGCATGTTAGCACACCGCTTTCATGCTCGTTTCATCTCCAAGCATATATAGTTGGAGTATGGAATTGAATCTGAAACAACGGAAATTTCCGTTGGTCATTTTGACCGTTATTTATGATTAATAATTCATTTTTCAATTACAGTCGTCAATGAATCTTGTGTTTTACATTTTTTTCTATTTTAGTAAACTATATATGGAATAATTATAAATGAAATTTAAATATGACATTTTTTAAACTGTTATTATTAAAATAATTATTTGTTAATATTAAAAATTAAATAAAATTAAATGTTCTCAAAATTTAAATTATAGATGAGGATCTATTTCTTAAAACGAACCGTTTAGCTTTCTGCCACGTCAAAATCCTAAAAATACCAGGCTATCTCCAATCAGGTTCCACGCTGCGGCGGATAACCAGGCGGAGAGTGGAAGCGAAATCCCAAGGCGTGGGTGTATGAGATTATTTTTCTGGACGAAGACTACCCATGAGCATGAGCTTCACTTCCACGCGTTTGGTCCTTCGTTTTGGCTTCTGCTCTGGAGCTGTATGTACTAGCTTGAAGAGGAAATCTACTACTACTACTACCATTCCCATTCCCGTAGCGCAAAAGGTGAAAAGTTTTTCTATTCCAGTTTTTGATTCTGAGACGTCTTTCTTTCTGGTTTTAGTGTTTTGGTTTCTTGGACTAATATATCGTAATTTTCTCTGATTGCTAGTCAAATGAAGAGCTTTTGGTAGTAGTTGGGGGTGGAGCAGCTGGTGTTTTTGGAGCAATTAGAGCTAAAACTGTTGCACCCAACCTGAATGTGGTGGTTATTGAGCAGGGAAAACCTCTATCTAAGGTCTGTCTAGCTGTCAAGATCAAATATTGGCGATTGTCTGGATATAGTCATGTATTATTTATTTTCAGTTTTAATTTTTTTTTTGGTTGTTGTATTGGCAGGTAAGAGTTTCTGGAGGAGGCCGATGCAATGTGACGAACGGGCATTGTCGCGACAATATGGTGAGCTTTATATTATGAGTAGAAAAAAACACTATATGAATCAGGTTTTTTTTTTTTTTTTAGTGCCTATAAGGGCCAATAGGTATTATTCATTAGTTTTTCGAAAGAATGATCTATGCCATATAACTAACATGTATAGATTGCTTGGAATGAGACTCTTTCCATACATTCTCCTTGTATATTGAATTATGTGTAGATGTGTTTTTAATTTGATGAATTTTTTTTTTTTCATTCATTTAATGTATGGAATGATGAATTCTACATAGATTTTGGCAGAAAACTACCCTAGGGGTCATAAAGAATTTAGAGGATCTTTCTTCAACATGCATGGACCAATGGATACCATGACCTGGTTTTCTGATCATGGGGTGGAGCTGAAGGTTGTCTCATAAATTGCATATCGCTTGTTTCTTATTTATTTTGCATTTATTATTTATGCTAAAGTGCCCACAGGTTGAGGATGATGGAAGGGTATTCCCTGTTAGCAACAGTAGTTCTTCAATAATTGATTGTCTCATGTCTGAAGCAAAGCGGACAGGAGGTATGTTTGTCCACCCATTAAGTTTATGGTGTTAACTTTCACCCTCATTTTCCTTCACCATCCTGATAAGAGAGTGGGGCCTCGTGAAATAGTTGAGTGGTGATACCAATTGATTATTCAAACCGCATGGTTCTTTCTCTTCCTTCAGTGGGGTGAACTGCTTAATTTTATGGCATAGTTGTTTTGGGCTGAACTTTGAATTTCTTGATCAGTTTCTCTGCAGACTGGAAAGGCTGTGAGAACTGCATCTTGTGTTGATGGGAAGTTCCTTCTCAGTGTTGAGAACAATAAACTCAGATCTGTCGAATATGTCGAAGCTGATTATCTATTGATTGCCAGCGGTAATAGCAGGCAGGTTGGATTGGACAACCTGCTCTTTTTGGTTCTCATGCCCATGGTTAAAATTCATTAAATTTTCTTGTTCCATTGTCCTTGCCACAGGGTTATAGCCTCGCATCTCAACTTGGCCATTCAATTGTAGATCCAGTGCCAAGTCTATTTACTTTCAAGACTGATGATTCGCAACTAGCAGAGCTGTCTGGAGTAATATTCTGTTATCCTGTTTAAATGATAGATTTCACTGAATTTTGTATATCATTTGTGGTTAATTCACTTTGTGTGAGCATTGAACTGACAGACAAGTAGATTCTTGCTATGGTTTCTCCAGCATAAAAATTTCTCCTTTGATTAAATTTTCATCATTAACTGTCTGATGGTGACCTCCACTTATGTAGTATGCATTTGATAATTATCCGAATCACTAATTTCCATAATTTTGTAGTCATCTGACTTTACAGTTTGTAGTTAAAACAGCAAGACATTGATGCTATGCCTTTCAGCATTATATTATCGGTACAACTCGAATAAATAATTATTTTTCTTTCTTTCTAATATTCAGATAACATTCCCAAAAGTAAAGGCAAAGCTGATATTAGAAAATGTTCGAAGAGATGCACAACAATTTACACAGGCATGTTTTGTTGACTGTGGTTACCTTTATTTCTCAATAACTTGGGTAACGTAGCCAAGACCTATGGATTGTAGGTTGGCCCTATATTAGTCACACACTGGGGACTCAGTGGTCCAGTAATTCTTCGACTATCTGCTTGGGGTGCTCGTGAACTATTTAGCTCAGGTTACAATGGTAAGGAGCTTTTGTTTTACTTCCTTTTCTTTTCTTATGGGTGTTAAGTTCTCTTCTTTTATACCAAAGTTGGATTTTGTTTTGTCTCAACTTTATTTCAATTGGATGCAGGGACTATTATCGTGGATTTTACACCTGATTTGCATACCGAAGATGTGAAGTCAAAACTCAGTCGACACAAGTCTCAGTTTGCAGTAAGCAGATTTATATGCTTCTTTTGTGAACTTCGAGCACTTATTAGATTTCAATCATGCTTTAAGATTGAAGTGGAAAATAATTTCTTTTATTGAAATGACATTGTGTTGAATCTTTTTGTTGACTGCTGACATTTTCATATTTGTCAGCTCTGTAACACGGCAAGCTGAGTTTGTTAGATTTTCGTCGTCCTTCTAATGTATTTTATGGTTGTAATGCATAGTGTTTGTACCGACATGTGTTTATTCACTGCTTACGCCTATGCAGAAACAAAAGGTTTCCAATTCATATCCTTCAGAGTATGGCCTTGTGAAAAGATTCTGGAAATATCTGTTGGACCGGCAGGTTTTATGTTTGTACCATGTTGGAAGCTTTAAATGTTGTTTATCTTAAAGAGAAAATTTCCTTGCAGATAAAATGTTTTGGCTTTCATATATAGGGTTTATCTGGAGACATCTTATGGGCTTCCGTTTCAAATAACTCTTTAATCTCCATTGCTGCTCTTTTGAAGCATTGTAACTTTAAAGTTACAGGGAAGGTATTTTTGTGCAAACCGTTTCCAATATTTGTGAATATGTTGTATCTTTTTTGCATTATCTAAATTAAATTTGTTAGAACTGCTGGAAATTATATGCATCTTTTCATGGTGAAGGGTCAATTCAAGGATGAATTTGTCACTGCTGGAGGTGTTCTGCTGTCTGAGGTCTCTCTCTCTCTCTCTTCAACTTTAGTGGTTGTGTAATTCATTTTATTTTGCTTTATGAAGATATCGCTCAATACAATGGAAAGCAAAATGCAATCGTGTTTATTCTTTGCTGGGTCTCTCTCTCTCTCTCTTCAACTTTAGTGGTTGTGTAATTCATTTTATTTTGCTTTATGAAGATATCGCTCAATACAATGGAAAGCAAAATGCAACCGTGTTTATTCTTTGCTGGGGAGGTAGTGTCTTGAATTTTTTTTTATTCTTATGAAAACAAGCACAGTTGCACACACTTCCACAATCTGTTTTGGTTTTCCACTTTTGGCAATTAAGGGTGAAATATATTTGCAGGTATTGAACATTGATGGGATAACAGGTGGTTTCAACTTTCAGGTAATATTTGAAAAATGCAAGCATTTAGTGTAATTGAACTATGTTCAAATCAAAGCAATAGGTATCAATATTTTGGTACATATGAAAGTATAACTTGCTGAAAGATTCAGTTTTACATTATCAAACTACCAATATAGCAACCATAGTAAAGACTTTCCCATGTAATCATCAAAGTTGTCCATACCACTTAAAAGATTGGAACTCAAACATAGGTCAGTTCCTAGTTAGAAACCTTAAGGAACTTCCAAATTTAATCCCAAACTTTTACATTTAACCCAAATGATTTTCGAGGGCCATTAAATTTTTTTATTTTATTTTTTATTTTTCAGAATGCTTGGTCCGGTGGATACATTGCAGGAACTAGTATTGGTGAACGAGTGCATGGTGCTCATCTAGAGGGTGCCCATTCATGATAAATTTGTTACTTATAAAAAAAAATTATAAGAATAATTTGTTTCTCGCCCATTAAAAAAAAAAAAAAGGGTGCAACCAGCAAATAGTCGTTTGTTTGTCTTTTTCATGTTTTTCAGTGTAGTTCATGGGCCCATTCATGATAAATTTGTTACTTATAAAAAAAAATTATAAGAATAATTTGTTTCTCGCCCATTAAAAAAAAACAAAGGGTGCAACCAGCAAATAGTCGTTTGTTTGTCTTTTTCATGTTTTTCAGTGTAGTTCATGGTAAACTCTTCGAGCTCCGTTTGAAATTCTTTTATTTAAAAAGGAAAGCGATATTTCAAGGCCTTTTGCACTTTTCTATGGGATATATGCATATTCCCGGAAACAAAATATTATAGTAAAAGTGGGTACGGATCCATCCATTATGGAGGCAGTTTTAAGTAGCCGTTTAGAGCCACTTATTCGCACTTAAAGTCTGGATAAACATTAGTGCCATCTCTTTCAGATGTTGTTCTCAATGTAAATACAATTTTGCTTCTTTTCTTTGTTTTTCGAATATACCAAGTGGCACAATGTGGAATTTTCATGTCAATTTCATTTTCAAATAAATAAAGTTGAACCGTTGGAATTATGAAAATGACAGTTTATTGGATGCATTTCTTTGACCAATTATTTTAGTATTGGTTTAAAATTTTATATGAAAAAAAATGTGTTCTATAATAACATTTTCAATGTACTTTTTAAAATTTTCATCTTTTTTATTTTAAAGAGCTATAATTATTTTTTATAGCTTTTATAGACTATTCAAAATAACAAATTAAAATGAATAGTAGACTTTGGCTTTTCAAATGTAGAAAGCTAAACTTACTCTCTATATAGAATTTCATTTATTGCTTTACAATTTTCTATGTACATTTATAATTAAATATATTAATTGTAATTTTATATTTTAAATTTTTTAATACATATTGGTTTAGAAATGATGAAAAATAAAGAAAAAATATGAATTATAATTATTTATTGAAAAATTTAAAATGAAGAGTGATTATAAAGAGTGTCATTGGAGTCAATAAAAAAACTCACTCTTTATTTTTTTAAAATCCATCATTAAACTCATGAAATAATGTATCCTGATGTGCATGTAGTTTAATGAAGTTATGAATCGTACAATATGTTGTAGGTATATACGTCTGTGTGCGTATGGAATATGGAGGCATTTGTTTTAAAATTGAAAATCAAGCTTTTAACACTTTAAAACATCGCTTAATGACATCTCATAGGGATGAATGCCGATAGTTAAATAGTTCTTTTATACCTTAAAGTTATCGTCGTCGACCCCTAAAGTTACGTAGGTGATATAAAAAAAAATATGGAGCTGAAATTATTATAGTTAATAACAAGATAAAAAAATTTCAACATACTCAAGTTATTATATATATATATTATATATAATATATCACAGCATGCTAATATCAAACCATAATATTATATTATATATAATATCAAACCATAATATAAAATTATCTATGAATCCACGTGGTAGACATGAGAGAAAGAGATTATCTATGAAAAAGTTTACAGAACCAATAGATCCTTAACTTATCATATTTACCTTTATACACCTAAAACAATCACAAAGAGTTTGGAAACTTTAAAGGGGATCAAGAATCACTAAGACAAAAGAAGTTTTCCTTTACTAAAATTTAAGCCACAAAAATATACAGAGGCTAATTTTTAAACAACATACTGTTTACATAGCCTCTTTGAGTTTATAAAAGACATGCAAATTATAATTGTCGATATTGCAAGAGGCTATTCAAGAAATCAATAAACAAATCTTCCTTGCATTGTTAAACCATAAAGTTTACATGCTTAAGCAATCAAATACTTTTCTATAAGATACTCTCATGGTGATTTTAGCAATCAAAATCTTCTCATACTTAAGAAATATCCCATTAACAGCTAAAAGTGTCGCCATTGTCTCTCCCAATAAAATCAGAAAAAAGGTTTCTTGGAACTAGGAATAGCGTAAATCATAAAAATAACATGGGGAAGTTCATTTTGGCACCATAGCTTTATGAAGTAGATTGGATCATCATTCCCTAGATACAGATTATCATGGAGTAGAATTTGTTACTAGACCAACTACACTCACCCTTATTGACATTTACTTTAAAAACAACTAGAAATAGCTCCATTTTAATTTCACAATTTCCACTGATATATAAACTGTAAGTAAGATGGATTACATTTCTGCCAGCATCATCCAAAGACTCCACAATAATAAATCTAATCATAGCTAAGTGACCAAGCAAGGGGGAGGAACTTATATTCCATTCTAAAGAACATTATCTACTTTAAGTGGGTTTTAAAATCATGTACAGAGTGACCCTGCTCAATGAAGCTTAAACAACTACTCCTTCGGATCCTTCAATAAGTGATAGTATCAATTCCTAAAGTATCGACTATTTTAAACAAGAAAATAGAAAGTTGCACTCAATTGTTCCATTCAAAATGTGTAAATTTACATTCTATAACAAAATGTAATAAAAAATCTTCTTGGTACCAGTAAAAGACATTCAAATCCACTCAAACAATGAAAACCCATAACAAATATCATAGATCCAAAGCAAGATACAGAGAAAAAGAGACACACGCACGCACAGAAAATCGAAACCAAAACGAAAAAAATGATAACAAACAGAAAAATCAAAAAGAGCTTGTGATAAACTCTCAGATCTAGGATTATGAGTACCCAGTTGCCAAGAGTTTCGAAGCAAAGATATAAGCATACCCCCACGAAATCGAAGATGGTGAAGTTCCCGTTTGGGTAAAAGTGATGATTAGACACGGGGACGCCGGAGAAGACGTAACTGAACGATATGGTATTCATGCGAGAAAGAAGAAAATGAAAAAGAAAATACAAAATAAAAACGGAAAAAAGAGTTTTCCTTTTTTTTATTCAAATTTTAAAAATGTTTTTGAAAAAAAAAACAATAAACAGTAAATGATTATCAAAAACAAAAATGGAAAACCAAAAATGTAGACGTTAACAAAGAAGCTTTTAGTATTTGGTTTATTGTATTGAATTGTAATGAAATATTTTTTTTTTTTGCTGAATAATAAAAGGACCTACCCGTAGCGGGGTCATAGGCCCAAGAGGTATTTAGCGAGTGGACCGACCAAGGCGTCTTTTTAACCAGATAGGAGTCCGCGATTGGAGCCCGTGTCGCTAAAATCTCCCTCCCCCTCGTGCGGTAGCAGCGGAGAGGAGCACTTGAGTCCAAATGGGGCTACCAAGACTCGAACCTCAACTCCCGTACTCGCAGGTGTGAAGGCTCGGCTGGCTCCTACCACTGAGCTACACCCTCAAATGCGTAATGAAATATTTTACTCCGTTTAGTACATGACTGTATTATAATTTATATAACAGTTTGGTGCATTAGCTAACACCATCAATTTGAGGTATATCATACTATTATTGATACATCATATTCTGTGTAAAAAATTTGTGTATTAAATTATCCAATATATATCATCAAACACATAATACAATACGTTGTAATACAGTATATCAAATATGACCTAAAAGACTATTATAGTATTTGAGAAAATGACTGCTCACCGACTTTTATTTTCTTCAAAGTTTTGGTTAAAAAAAATCAATTTGAATATTTATGGATTCCAAAATCCCAAGGGAATAGAGCACCGACTCATAGTACTATTAACCGTCAACGCTAAGGAATGAACACAATGGTGGGCGGTCAAACTCTAATATATGGTTCTCGTCAGATCCGATAGCCATCCCCTGACCTTTTGACCCGCTGATGCGCTTTGACCCAATTAATAATCATTACTTGTCTTGTCCCTAACAACTACAAAATATTATTTACGTATTAATTAATGCACTGGGATATTCTGTTTTTTTGTTTTTGTTTTTGTTTTTTTCTTTTGCTAAAACACTGGGATACTTTTAAGAGTACAATATATTCACATATCTTATACATACTTTCGATAGTTCTACTGGGCCAGCGGTACAAAAAAAGAAAAAAGAAAAAATATTTACTTAACCAAATGTAACATTTAATGTTGTACAAAATTTTTTTTCCCAAAATTAAAAAATTAGATTTATAGCATATTTAGATCCCCTCAGCCCAAATGTGGAATATCAGTTTTGCACTTTTCATTATATTGTACTATTTTCTTATTTTTAAAATCTTAAAATATATATTGTCCAAATTCTTTAGGCTAGTTGTAACTAATATAGCTTAGTGGATTTAATGGATCTTACACTATCTAAAACAAAATATGCTGATCTCTATTAAATAGTTCATTCAGACAATATAAAAATATGTGTATGTATAAACAAAAAGAATAATATGAAAAACAATGAAAACATGGTGTACTTTGGTGTGAAACATAATGAGTGGAAATCAATTAATTACAATGAAAGAAAATAGCAGAACCAATTAATAATTATTAAGAAGTAATAGTAATTAATTCAATACCTAACAAATTGAAAACCACTTGTCAAAGTAAGACATAGTAGCGTTAGTTGCAAAAAGGGTTTCAATAAATAGACATATTTGTAAATTATTAAAATTAATATTTCACAAAAATAATATATATATATATTAATTTTTTAAAATATACTATAATAATAATGTTTAAAATAAATATTAAAGTTGAAGTAATTTAAATATTGATAAAATAAATATTTACTTTAAAAAGATTTTTTTAAAAAAAATCTATCTAAATATATATATAGTTTTATATATATTATTATTGAAAAATAATTTTTAAAAAAATTATATATTTTTGCTATTTATATTAAAAAATATTTATTTTTATTAAAATTTACAAAAATCCACTGAGCGGGAGGACAGTGACGCAGACAGCAACAATCTTGGCAAAGCCAAAGAATCCAAAAGGAAATCCCCACAAGACCTTTCCACGTCCTCTTTCCAAACCCCAAACCCAACCCAATCCAAGTTCTCTCTCTTTCTCTGCCCCATCCTCCTTTTAGCTGCATATTCTAGAATCCAAAAATGTTTATCTCCAAACACAACTTTTACGTATATATTAATTTCCCGAATTTCCAATGCCTCTTAAAAGGCCTCACCTTTTCTTTATCTTCCTCTCATATTTTCCCTGACTTGCTTCCATTTTCTCCTATCTTCTGCGAGTCGGCGCCCCGAGTTCATGAGCTTTGTCTCGTAATTGGTACCGAATTTCTCCGTCTTTGCTATATTTATATATGAAAAAATATACTATATTTATTTTATACATATAATATTTTTTATAAAATATTTAGATGTAGTCTTTAATATATACGTTTATTTTTGGTAAAAAATTATACGTTTAATTATGTACTATAAAACACGCGCAATCGCATTTTTTTTTTGTTGTATATAAATTCTATCAAAATATATTATATACATGTATATGCGTTTCAGAGGCGCAAAGAGGCTGATTAGCTTGCTGTATGCATTTTTGCATTGGATTTGAGCCGTGAAATGTGGAATTGAGAAGTGCAATCCGATTGATAGTCTGCTGGTTTTAGAGAGAGAAATTCAGAGTGAGTAAGTGTGTGTGTGTGTGAGAGAGAGAGAGAGAGATGGAGGGTGAAGATGTTGTGAAGAAAATAAAGATTGGCGTCTGTGTGATGGAAAAGAAGGTGAAATGCGGCGCCGAGGTTTTCTTTTTGTTCTATAATCTGAAAACAGAATACGTTTTTTGAAAACAGAATACGTTGATAAATCCAAGAATGTGCTATATATATACACACAGACACACATATATATATGCACGGATAACCTGTTAATTTCATTTGTATATATAGGTGTTTTCAGCACCAATGAAACAGATCCTGGACAGGTTACAAGCATTTGGTGAATTTGAGGTACATATTTGCGATGATTGGATTGACGCGCGCAATACTTGTTTCTTTTTATCGGATTTGAGTTTTTCTTTCCTGAAAATGAAGGACGCTGATTCAAATGTTATAGTACAACTTTTTTATTTGCTGTCTAGCGTAATAGCACCGGCAAAATTTACATTATGCAAATATTAAGGGAATGCGTATTTCTATTTAAACTCGAATCATTTTTTGAAATGGATGTGTTCAGTCAGTTACTATCCCCGATATGCAGTTCTTTCTAATAGTTCTGTTGGCTGTATGCTTGTAGGTTATATATTTTGGGGACAAGGCCATTATTGAAGATCCAATTGAAAGGTACATTTTCACTTATCTAGCTGAATCATGTGTATTTCTGGTGCATGATGATAATTGTGTGCGTGCGTTTGTATGATCATACATTTGTTGAGTTTCCACTTTTCCTAAAAGGAAAAACTTAAGTTCAGTTAGACCATATTAAGTTGTTATCGATTCTAAAAATATTAGGAAGTAGGCCCGACTAACGCATATTAAGTTACCACAAGGACTAACCACATTTTATTGACATGTTATTCTCAAAGACCAATAGAAAAGGTTATTTTTATATAATTTGCTGACACATGTTTCTATTGAGGGGTTGGTCCTCTTGTGACATTATAAATATGACATGTAATGTACTTTTACATTTATGTGTCCGGCATGGGAAGGTAATTGTTCTGGTGTCAGCAACTTGGTAACCATTTGACTCATGCTCTGTCGCTGTTTTCTTATTTCAGGTGGCCTATATGTGATTGCTTGATTGCCTTCTACTCCACTGGCTATCCTCTTGATAAGGCTGAGGCTTACGCGGCTTTAAGAAAGTAAGATTTACTTTTGGTTATTTTCTTATTTGTAGCAGGTTCATCACTCATATTAGTTTTCTTAGTTCAGAGAAACAAATCCAATATATCATGTATAATCAAAATTATTAAGTTAATAAAATTATCGTTAAATATATCTTTCTATTACTAATAGACCACAAAACTTCTTTTGAAGCTGGACTTAGTGGTCGAAAAGTAACGTTAAATATTTGCTAATTAACCAATACTTTGACTGACCTCCTATTTCCTGCAAACTTCTCCCATCAGCTGCTATAGTGGTTATTGCTGAATAAGTAAAAAGAAGTCGGGGATAATGAAAATACATTTTGTATTAAATTTTTAGCAGTTTCTTAGGTACAAGTCCCTTAGCCACTGGTGATAAAAAACTATATGGAACAGTGAGGTGCTTAATCAGTAGGAAAAGAAAAAGCTAAAACATTAAGGATATTATTTGTATGGAAAACAGAGATAAAGGTGTAGTTAATTTTCTGTTAAATCATATTTGAGATGTAATAATAAGTTTCAATAAAAAAATTTATCATACATAATTTTAGCTTAAACTTGAAGAATCTGTGTGCGCAAATCAATGATTATATCAGGTACTCGTATGTGAATTAATGGAATTCAAGTACTTAGCATATAGAGTTTAGAATTATATTCTTCTCTTCTTAATTTATTGTTTGATGAGTATGTCAATTGCTTATTGAGAGGGCCTCTTCAATATGATGGTTCATCATCCCACGATTTCAATCCTTTTGGGCTTTGTTTATTTCCTTTTTGTTCTATGTTAAATAAAAAGTGGTTTATTTCTCAGACCTTATCTTGTAAATGAGTTGGAGCTGCAACATCTGCTTCATGACCGAAGGAAGGTTTATGAGGTATGCAGACAGATTTTCTTCCTGTTGTTAGTATTAACTCTAAATAATTATTACAAATTCCATTTTTTTGTTACCTTTGCTAGTTAGACGTTACTATCCTCTAGATACTTAATGGCAGCATTCTGTGGAGTGTTTTATGAAAATTTGTTTTATACCTCCTTAATTTTTCGGTAAAATACCTCTGTCTTGCTTTAGAACCAAATTAGAATACACAGGAAAGACTTTTGACCCCAATTTCGTAAAGCTCAAGCTGTGTGCTTGTGAAAATTCTTTGCTATCTCCATATACTGAGCCTACCAGTCCAAAGTAAAGTTCAATTATTCACGTGTAAAGAAGGATGACCTTATCTGATATTTAGAAGGTTCATGGAGCTTGTATCTTAGCTGGACTATTTCATTGGAGCATGTATCTTTGCCGGAGCATTCTGTTTCTTATCTCTCTGTCTCTTCATTTCCTTCCTTTTCTTTCTTTAGTCCTCGTTTTGACTGTCATCTCATCATTAGGCTTAAACTTGATACTTCGTTCAATGTTTGTTTATATATATTATGTTATTGTACAATATTGTCTAATTTCTTATGCTTGTGGACTCAAGCGTCTTGAAATGTTTGGAATCCCTGTACCGAGATATGCCCTCGTAAACAGAGAAGAACCATATCAAGAACTGGATTATTTTGTTGAGGGAGAAGATTTTGTTGAGGTTCATGGTAGCCGTTTCTGGAAGCCTTTCGTGGAGAAGCCTGTTCATGGTAAGCTTGATTTTTCATTTATGAATAATGGGCAATAAGGAAAATGTTCCCACAACTATTGAATTATTTTATTCTCTGCAACTTCTGTAACTGGGATTTTTTAGATTTACTTCAACATTTTGACATGTTTTGTTCATGTATGGTAATGACTGATGTTTTTCTTTCTTGAAGGGGACGATCATAGTATAATGATATATTATCCTAGTTCAGCAGGTGGTGGAATGAAGGAATTGTTTAGGAAGGTGAGATTTATAATTTTCAATATTCTTTTCTATTATATTGACTAAAACTAAAACTTAAGAGATTGAACATTCTTGGTGGATGAAAATTAAAAGATAAATCATGTTCTTAGATGTTGGCTGGCATTTTCTGCTTAAATGATCTTCATTTTTTTTTTGATGAATAACAGATCTATGTGTTTGTAATCAGGTCAGATTGGGGTTACAAGACTTTATTGGCTTTTAAGTTGTAATGGTATACAATTAAAATCTGTTTTGAAGCAGGTTTAGGTGTTTTGATAGGATCAGTTCTGAATTTGCTACATTTCCTACTCATGACATGGCTGTGAATAAATATTTATTTATACCAGCTATCATTCTGACTAATATATTTCACCGGCAGCTCATCCGTTATGAAATCTGATCATAATCTGGTATTATTTGCATATGGTTATCATTTGTTTCAGGTTGGAAATCGATCCAGTGAGTTCCATCCAGAGGTTAGAAGAGTGAGACGTGAAGGGTCCTATATATACGAGGAATTCATGCCTACAGGAGGAACAGATGTCAAGGTTATTCAGTTTGAGTTTATGTTACTTGCATAATGAATTTTTCATTCATTGGATTTGTCTTTTTGTTTATAAAATTTATTAAAGCTCGCCAATTTAAAGTTTTGATATTCTTACTTTTTTCTTTATCAGCCATTGCATTAGCTTCTGCTGTTTACTCTCATATCTTCTGTTTGTCAGTTTTGAAATGACTGCTTATCCAGAATAATGCTGTTATGTCATTTGTACTCTTTACTTGGTGCATTACATTTCTCATGTTAGAGTTTATCACTCTATGTTACATGTACTCAATCACTTATTTCACTGTGTCTAAAGATAAGGTCTGATCATCTTGTTGAATCATTATAGGTATATACGGTGGGTCCTGAATATGCACATGCTGAGGCAAGGAAGTCTCCTGTTGTTGATGGTGTTGTCATGAGAAATCCTGATGGCAAAGAAGTTAGTTCTAAACAAACATTTGGCAAAGAAATTATAATTACATATACATAAATTAACATTTTTGAGTTTGATATGAATTTTGTGCTACCTCCAACTTTTGAGACTCTCTCTCGGTCCAAATATATAATCTTCAGTTTCCTGTGAATTGTGATTTTGATATTTCTTTAGCATTCCTGTGAATTCCATCTGGAGTTGACAAATAAATTCTAGTCTAGGGTCAGTTGAACAGTGATACTTAAATCATGTATTTGCTACTTTGTTTGACAGGTTAGGTATCCTGTCTTACTGACACCAACAGAGAAGCAAATGGCAAGAGAGGTTTGCCTTGCATTTAGGCAATCGGTATGTCATTTTAATGAGGCAACATATATGCAGTATATTCTTTCAAACCATTATTACTGTAAATGGTTTATTTTTTGTCTTCAAGTCATCTAGTGAGATAATACATCATTTGATACAGTGACACAAATCAGCTTCTTTCATCTTTTTCAAAGTTCAGTAAAGCTGAGAAACATATGATATTGTTTCAGTTTGAGACACACATATGCATATGAATACATTCATAACCTTTCATAATTTCTTGTTAAATGATCTATATTTCAGAGACATTATACAATTCTTCTCATTGGTTGCAGGTTTGTGGATTTGATCTTTTGCGATGTGAGGGGCGGTCATATGTTTGTGATGTGAATGGATGGAGTTTTGTGAAGAACTCCTACAAGTAATGCTTTTAGATATGTTAAAATTAGCAATTAAGCATGGTGGTTCTATTGCTGATATGCACAGCAACAAATTCAAATCATCAGCTTGTTCACTTTTTTTATTAGTGTTTGCTAACTTTCGCAACATTAAATTTCCAAATAATATATTGTACTTGAAAATTGAGTGTCTTAATTCCTAAAAGAACCGTTTCCTTGTACCTAATTCCCAAGCCACTTTATAGCTTCACCCTTCCCAAAATTGCTAAACATGGGTATTGTCTTTATTACTGTAGCATATGGAGTCATTCCTAAAATTTTCTGTGATTGACCTAGGGAATCAAATTCTTACTATTGGCTTAGAACTCACCTATGTGCATCAATATATGAATCTGAAGTATCTCTATCACACTTTATCCATGCACTCAAGCATCTTGGATGTTTTAGATCTTGATATGACAATCCAGCTAAATTAGACGAAGTGGATTGTGGTCTTTGGTCTGGTGATTCAAGCTTTGGTTATTTCCAGAACCATCTTATGAAGTTGGCATAACTAAATATATAAATGTAATTGGTCAAGTTAATTAATTAATTATTTTATTTTTAACTAGCTGTATGAATATTCAAATTAAAAGTGTTCAGAAGTCTTGTTTTTTCTCATATTCATTCACTTTAGGATTCCTTTATTTATTTGTACATCAACTGAAAGGCTCCAGGCATTCTTCTTCCTTTTTTCTTCAATGTATGAATAATTTATTGTCACAAATACTATCCCACTTTCTAACGAGAAGTACATGGTTCCTTTTTCCCAAATACAGGTATTATGATGATGCTGCTTGTGTACTTAGGAAAATGTTTTTAGATGCTAAAGCTCCTCATCTTTCTTCAGCAATTCCACCAATTCTACCATGGAAAGTCAATGAACCAAGCCAGCCTACTGAGGGATTAACTCGCCAGGGAAGTGGGATTATTGGTACATTTGGGCAGTCTGAGGAGCTACGATGTGTTATTGCTATAATTCGCCAGTATGTTGTATTTATCGTAGTCCATTTACTTGTTTTAGTGAAATATCTTTTTTCTTTTTTATCTTAGTCATGTGTTTTTGTGCAGTGGTGATAGAACTCCAAAACAAAAGGTGAAGCTCAAGGTTACTGAGGAAAAGCTGCTAAACTTGATGTTGAAATACAATGGTGGACGACCTAGATCAGAAGTGATTAATTCCTCTTCTTTAAATTTTGTTCTCTTCAGACAAGATGTTGTATAGTCTAAACCACTTGTTGTTGGTGCCTTTATTGCAGACAAAGCTGAAAAGTGCTGTCCAGTTGCAAGATCTGTTGGATGCCACTCGGATGCTTGTGCCTCGTTCTAGGTACTTCTCCACATTTAAACATTTCAGTGGTTTATGCATGTGCATCTTGTGCAACTCACCTTTGTCATCTTTCCCTCTTTTCTATATAAAAGGGTAGAGAAGTTCAGAGGTAGGGCTTATAAAAAGGCAAGATTTTATCTAGTGTATCGTTGATTGCTCTCATGGTCTTTTTATCTTCCTAAAAATTTGATGAACAATTACGTCCCTTTTTTTTTTCTTTTAAAAAAAAATATTCAATATAAACTATTAAAAAAAAAAAAAAGCTGTATGACAATCAATTGGTCTGATGGTCTTTTTATTTTCCTTGTTAAATTTTTTTGAACAATTAAGTGTTTTGGTTTGATGGTCTTTTCCTTAAAAAATGTGATGAACAATTTAGTTACTTCTAGAACTATGTTATATAATCTATTAAAAAAAGCCTGGTAACTATCAAGTTCATTCTGGTCATATCATGTTTCCTTCAAACATACTTCTAGGATTACGTAGTCATGATCTGTGTCTAAGGAATGCTTGAAATACACATATAGGTAACAAAGAATAAGAAGGATGGGGGCCAAGATTGGTGAGAATGATTGAAGCAAGTAGTAGGTAATAAAGAGAGAGAACTGTGGCAGTAGTTCAGAGTAAGTTAACCTGTGGGAATAAAAAAAGAATTAAAAAAGAAATAAAGGAATTTTTGGAGTAATTAAAAACAATAAGGTAAATAACTATGAAATTTCTAGCTATCTTCTTTACATGCACATGCAAAGTGGGATATTTGTGAATACACTTTAACGAGCATCTAACTTCCTGCTTATACATGATATTTTGAAAATTTTTACCTTTCTTTAGGATGGTTCCGGAACATTTGTAAGCATTTCGAATATTGATCACATATAATGCATTAATGTTAAAATAATAGCACAAATTGGAGAGCACTATCATTTCCAGGTCTCAATTAGCTGGAATACTAAGTAGCCCTTGTGGGCTTATGCTTTATGGTTTCACATGTACAATAATGATAAACTAATAACCTATTTTTGTATTGATTTCTAGATTGAGAAACTTGTAAAGGCTCTAATTGTTGATGATTCCTTACATTATTTAGACCGGGTCGAGAAAGTGATAGCGAAGCAGAAGACATTGAGCATGCCGAAAAGCTTCGTCAAGTTAAAGCAGTTCTTGAAGAGGTTCCATGGTTACTTGAATTTTGCATTTGCCTTTTAATTTTTCATGATAAATACGAAGTTCCTCAAGTATATTAATTATCTTTTACGTGAGTCCTATTATGCTTTATTTCAATGCACCATTGAAATGCCTTTAAATTCTTACCATGTACTGTTTTTGTCACAAATGTCTCATCCAGGGGGGGCATTTCTCTGGAATATATAGGAAGGTTCAACTAAAGCCTCTAAAGTGGGTTAAAGTAACAAAAAATAATGAAGGTGAGGAAGAACGACCAGTTGAAGCTCTAATGGTTCTTAAATATGGAGGCGTCCTAACCCATGCAGGCAGGAAGCAGGTACTAATATATTAACATAAATATTGATGTCTTTCTCTATAGATTGTCATTTATTTACTTTGATATCCTTAGTTCACTCTTTTATATATTTTCAGGCTGAAGAACTTGGTAGATATTTCCGAAACAATATGTATCCAGGTTAGAATAGTTGTTCTTTCTCTTTTGAATTTTTAAAATCAATTTGTTTGAAATTATTAGAGATGTGTATATTTAAACTTTTTGGTTAGCCCTTCATTCTTTTCTTAGATATTCTACAAGACATTATCAAATAGTATTAATTCATTGCGAAAGCTGTGATAGAAACATATAGGGTTAATTTGAAGTTACCATTGTACTTTGGTTCCTATCTCAATTTAACCCTATACAACTACTTAACCTTGGCATAGTACACTGCATGCTTGATGATAGTCATTCTAGTTTAGCATGCCTGTGGTTAACTAATGTTAAGGTCAATGTATTGTTTCATAGATGTAACTCACCTTGATTTAAAAAGGCTATTGATGACATGGTCCACCTCTTTATGGCCAGTTAGAGAATCATATTCCTAGCCACTTGTTATTTTGTGCATGTAATTTTCATCCATGATTAGCTTAGTCCAAATAGTTTTGAAATGCTAGATGGTTGCTTTTTGTGTTTTATAACATGCAAAAGGATTAGCATTTTTGTAACACCAAGGTCAATCATAATGTAGTTGAATAAGTATGTTCCTTGGGTACTTTTCGTAATTGACTTTATACAATTGCAGGAGAGGGAACTGGCCTGCTTCGCCTACATAGTACATACCGTCATGATCTTAAAATCTACAGTTCTGATGAGGGTCGTGTGCAGGTATAGCTTGAGGAAAATTTGGACATCCTTTTATCTTGTCCTGTTTGTTCTCCAATTTCCTAGACCAAATTTCCAATTATCTATCCTTGTCCTTGGCATCATTGACAACTAAAATATTCACAAGATATTGTTGATAGATGTCTGCAGCTGCATTTGCCAAAGGCCTCCTTGATCTTGAAGGACAGCTAACGCCAATCCTGGTTTGTAGCTTCTTCCCCGAGACAGTTTTGATTGCTTTTGGAAGTTGATGGATTTTTACTGACTTTATCATCTTTTTCAAGGTTTCCCTTGTAAGCAAGGACTCCTCTATGTTGGATGGACTTGACAATGCCAGTGTTGAGATGGAAGAAGCGAAGGTTTGTCTTGATTCTTTGTATGAATAATCGACGAAGTCATGTCTTTCCTGTTTCAATAACTCAGAAAAAGGTTAAGAAAGGGAACCTTTCTGTATTGAATATAGGTTGACATAATTATAGTAGTGTGTGATTGATGGTCC
The DNA here is from genome assembly GCA_003254975.1 of Ochetophila trinervis. NCBI lineage: Eukaryota > Viridiplantae > Streptophyta > Magnoliopsida > Rosales > Rhamnaceae > Ochetophila > Ochetophila trinervis. The sequence continues at coordinate 48,985 of QANX01003415.1, forward strand.
TAGATTTAGGCATACTGTTGATTATTTTCAACCCAGGTAGTGATTTTTTCTATTTGCCCGTTTTAATTTTGCAGGCTAGATTGAATGAGATTATAACTTCTGTTACAAAGACAGTTCATAACAACGGAGCATCCCCTTGGATGGATGATGGAGCTGGACTTCCTTCAAATAGTTCTGAACTTCTACCCAAAATGGTAATCACATTCTCTAAATAAAACCCAAATTATAGCTATAGATATGAAGCCTATACGAAGTTAGATATTATTTCAAGCACACTTTGCTGGCATTCTAAGACTGAGCTTCTTTTTGCATTCTCTTATATTACCATCCATCATTAAATTGACTAGGGTTGAAATTGCCAGTTTGCTGAGACTTTATTCTTATTGTTAAAATATATTTGCAATGGCACTTTGTGAAAATCATGACAAACTTTAGACATACAAAAATCATCACAAATTATTAGGGATTAAAAGCATGCCTTTGCTGTGTGGGGATAAGTGCCGCAGGGCGTTTAAGCAAGACTTTGAAGAGGCCTACACCTCATTGGGGGGGGGGGGAGAAGAAACATAATACTTCATTTTTCTTTTTTCTTTTTTTTAATGAAGATATGTTATTAAAAATAGGTAAATCAAATATTAAAAATGTATAAACTAAGATAATTTGAAATATAAGAATATATATATATGTGTGTGCTGTAATTTTCTCATAAGGATACACGTGTATTTTTTTATAACGCGATTTTTTTTAAGGATACGCGTTGTCTTGGACAGAAATTTGTCCAGGATTCCCACACTGGAGAAAAGTCATATATGTATTTTAAATTCCAAACGTAAGATAAATTGATAATTATTAACAAAAATTTAATCGTACTTTTTTTGGGGGACAATATAGTTTAATCTTACCTGTTGATATAGTGCTCGAGGATAACAGTAATTGACAATGGCTTAGTTTAAAATAATTTAATTATTTTCTAATTAATAATGCTATTGGCACCGACTTCTTTACCAACTAATGTGATCACATTTTGTTGGTTTGCATTGTTTGCATAGTGCATTTTGCATATCACATAAATATTTGTTAGATCTATGCAGTTAATACCCATTATGTTAGATTTTTGGTTATATTTTTTTAAGGTTAAATTCTCTTCTGCATACACTACAAGTGTCAAGTTGCATCAATTTTGTGCATAAGCCTGGAAAGAATTTTTCTGCTTTTAAATGTGTTTTTCTGGTGAATAGGTAAAATTAACTAAAAAGGTTACTGAACAAGTAAGGCTGCTAGCTAAGGATAAAGATGAACTTACAGAGATAGGTTCATATGATGTGATTCCCCCGTACGACCAAGCAAAGGCCCTTGGTAAGACTAATATTGATGTTGACCGTATTGCTGCTGGATTACCTTGTGGTAGTGAGGGTTTTCTTTTAATGTATGCTCGCTGGAGAAAGCTTGAAAGAGACTTGTATAGTGAACGCAAAGAGTAAGCACTTAGCATTCTAGCCTCTTGTTGAATCTCTGTTACAAATTTTAGCCATTTTAAAATTTTCAATTTGTTGAATTTTTATTTTCTAGAAATCATTTTTAGTACTAGGAAATAGTATCTGGATTTCACTGTTTTTTTGGAATAGACGTCAATTACTGAAAATAAGATTCTTATTATTGGATTTGATAGAGAACGGATGGTAGACATGTAGTTTGCTGACACTCCAGGTTTATTAATTGCAGACGGTTTGATATCACACAAATCCCAGATGTCTATGACTCATGCAAGTAAGTTATCCATTATCCTACCCCCTTCCCAAGGTCTTCAATTCAAATATTTTGCTTTTACCTGAATGGCTTTCATTATGTATTAAGTTCAGAAAGTAATTTGAATCCTGAATTTGTCTGATGTATGATATGAACTAAGGATGAACTAAGTTGATTTTCTTACTCTTACTAAGAATCTATTATCAGTTTACTGAATTTGATTTGTATGTTTTGTTGACTTGTTGCCCCAGATATGATCTTCTGCATAATGCTCATCTTAATCTAGAAGGATTGGATGAGCTCTTCAAAGTTGCTCAGGTATGGCAAAATTCAGTTTCTATGTAAATTCATCTGTGGAAGGGGGAAGGTTGAATATTTTTATTGTATAGCAAAAGTAAGTCATCCACACTCATCCTTTTAACTTATTTTCCTCTTACCCATGAACTATGCCTGCAAGGATGTGCCTTAAGCTATAAGGATATTGCCCCCTTATTTTGTATGAAACACTCCAGTCACCAAAAGTTAGTTTTGGGCACAAATAGTTTCAGAACTTGTAGAAAATAATTGCGGGGGAAATGAACCATTTGCATCTACCATCTTTTCTTGCTTTGCATATTATCTATGAATTATTGGATTAGGTTGATTTATCATCAATCTTGAGTCTTTGTCTTGTATTGTTGCTGCAGTTACTTGCTGATGGAGTCATCCCAAATGAATACGGAATCAATCCAAAGCAGAAACTCAAAATTGGCTCAAAGGCAATTTCCTATTATTCTTCTACCATCTTCTTAGTAGGATCCTTTTGTTGTAAATAGTATATAATGCAGGGGCCTTAATTTTTTTCAAAAGTATTAAAACCTTGGTTGAGTTCATACTTGGTTAAAGTTACTTGATAGTCATACAAATGTTCAAATGTGCCAATCTTTGTGTACCTTTGATTCTTCATCTTCAGTATTGTTTGGCGTATATTTCATATCCTATTACTGCAAGGTATTTGTATATGTAACACCCAGTAGTCCTTTTAATTTAATTTAATTTTTTTTCATTTTAGATTGCTCGTCGTTTATTGGGTAAAATCCTGATTGATCTGAGGAATACTCGTGAAGAAGCCATCAGTGTTGCTGAATTAAAGAGTAACCAGGATCTACCCTCAACGTTGACACAGGGTGAAAAAGAAGATGCGGAGTGTCAACCGAAACTTTGTATTAAGAATGATGACTTTAGAAAATCAAGCAATGCTAGTGATTTACCAAAGCTTCACATCAAGAATGATGACATGAGAAGATCTAGTACCACAAGTGATATATCAATGGATCAGGATGATGACGATGATAAGGAGACCAAATATCGTTTGGATCCAAAGTATATAGCATAGATTTTTGCGTAGATTTTTTCTTTTAAACCATATCATTCTCTAATCTATAACTGTTCATATCAATCTTTTCTCTATCTTCTTTCAGGTATGCAAATGTCAAGACACCTGAACGCCATGTGAGGACTCGCCTTTACTTTACATCAGTAAGTGTACAGCTCTCTTTGTTTTCAATGTACTACAAAACCTTGCAGTGAAGAAACTTGCTGCTCTTTTTCTCTCATGTTCTTTTGCAAATTATAATCAAAGAGAAGCTTTTACATCGTTTATAAGGGTGGGAATTCTTCTCATCCAAGGGGGTCAACCTATCAGCATGGCATTTATATTATCGCAAAGTTCTTTGCATTTATTTGCACAGTAGGAAAACTTTAACTCATAGTTTTTTTATTGTAGCTAGAGATGGCCCAACTGTATTTTATAAGATTATATTATATTAATCCTCATTATGTTCCTTCAGACCTTTATGTAGAATTATTATTATTATTTTTTTTTTGTAGAATGAAATATTTTTTTCATGAAAACTCCTGTCAATGACTAATCTAATAAAGAATTGGAAATATCTAGATTAGAGAGAGTGGGATACCTTTATGATAATGATTTTCCAGAACTCTCTTAGACCTCATTTTTTTTTTTTTTTTATTGGTTGAAGGGTGGAACTTTTTTCTGCTCTGCTTAAATATCCTGGGAAAAAAAATTAATCATCTGACTTATGGAATTATACAGACGGTTGAAATTAAGATCCTCAGTTTAATTCAAGTATCATCTTGATGACAGGAATCACATATTCATTCTCTCATGAATGTTCTGCGATACTGTAACCTGGATGAATCTCTTCAAGGAGAGGATAGCCTTGTTTGTGCTAATGCTTTGGAGCGTTTATATAAAACGAAGGAGCTTGATTATATGAGTTACCTTGTGCTCAGAATGTTCGAGAACACAGAGGTAGGTACTCTGAGGTTTCCACTTTATTTATTTATTGCAACATAATTCATAGTAAGCCAGCTATTAAGTTCTGGCACAGATTTGGCTGTCTAGCAGGTAAGTTCTAATCTTGATTGATGAACTAAATCTGAAGCATGACTGCTACATTCTACCTTGTAGGATAATAAAGATCAGGTGGCTTTTAAAATATAGAAATAAGTTTTGAGTTTGAATGAGGAGACAATCTCTGTTTATCAGTAATTCCTACCAAGTGCTTAAAAAAAAAGAAGAAAAATTTGTTCACCCAATGAGGGTGACAATAAATGTCCAACTATTGTAATGAAAATGTTTTAAATGTAGATAATTCTGCCTGACAGTAGTCATTGATTGGTATTTAAACTAAGACCCTAGGCCAGATTGTAATATGTTCTGCTCATAAAAACCCGTGAGCAAAAGTTTTTCTTTCTGGATTGCTGAAACTAGTTGTCTATAAGATCAGAAAAAGTTTCATGCAATACAAATTACTTGGTAGCGTTCTGAACTGTAAGCTATAATCTGTTCTCTTGTTGTCATTATGTGTGGTTCTATGTGTTAGGTTCTTGTGGATTCATTTTGTTGAGTGCAATGTATTTTCTTGAAATTGAAATTGCAGGTAGCTCTAGAAGACCCAAAAAGGTTCCGCATTGAGATGACTTTTAGTCGAGGTGCAGATTTATCCCCCTTGGAGGTAAAACATACCAGATAGAAACAAACAAAGTTTATCATTAATGCATAATAATCCAAATTGAAAGTTATGGTTATTGCTAAAGAGAGGAAGGTTGATGGGTAAAGAACCCTGTCTACATATGTTAAGGACAAGGTTGGTATGTAGACTTAGGGCTGGATTAATTATGGGCTTGTACAAGGTGGGATTGCACACAAACTACATGGACCTGTTCTAAGCTTTGGTTTTGTTTCTGTTATACTGTATCAACCTTGTTTCCATTTCAAATGAAAACTTAGTAGCACTAATAATAGTAGTCATATAAGTTGGTTTTTGTTACCAACACACTGAACAAATATGATCGATCTTTTCTTGTTTACTGTTTCCTCTTTGTTAGCAGAAGGATGACAGTGAGGCAGCTTCATTGCATCAGGAGCACACACTCCCTATAAATGGTCCAGAAAGGCTGCAAGAAGTGGGATCATATCTTACATTAGAGAAGATGGAGAAAATGTTTCGCCCATTTGCCATGCCCGCAGAAGATTTTCCTCCTCCGTCAACCCCTGCTGGATTCTCCGGCTATTTCTCAAAAAGTGCAGCAGTGCTCGAGCGCCTTGTGAATCTCTGGCCTTTCCATAAGCATGCAAATTCAAATGGAAAGTAAAAAGTATCTTCACCTTGTTTTCCATCTATTCTTTTTTTTAATATCTTCCAGTTCCTCCCATCTTAACACAAGTGGAACTTTTGGTTCGATCAATAACCCAAGCCAGTTTTGAGCCTCTTTTGAAGAATTTTTTTTGATAAGTCTGACACCTTCAGCGACAAACAATCGCGTTGGAAGTAACCGTGGATAGTCTGAACTGACATTTATTCCTGCCCTCTCTGTATTTTTCTTCTATTAATGTGAATAAATTTTTTCATCAGTTGACGTCGCCATATATGCGTAATATTCTTTTCACGAGGAATCATTTAAATTAGGCGTTGGGATTTACTACTATACAACTAAAACTAGCTGTAGATAAATTACTATCCATAAATGAAGTAACGTTGTTTATAAATGAAGTAACTTAGATTGTCTATAAATGAAGTAACAAAATCTTTAATGAAGTAATATTAATATGTTATTTTATTTGTGGACAATATTATTTCATTTGTGAATAATGTTACTTTATTTATGGATAACATTGTTTCATTTATAGATAGTGGTTGTATCTATAACCATTTTACATGATTGTACTGTAGATGAACCTCTATTTTGATGAGATATTTAATTGTTGCTTGAATTTCAAAGATTTCTTTTAGCCAAAAATTAAACTTAAAAATCATAGCTTTAAAAGTTGATATGAACTTAGATTGCACAATTTAAAGACTTTAGTGTTACACTAAGGTTAGTCATTATTCTTTTATAACTTCTTTGTTTTACTAATTTTGTGAATTTATAATTGATAACGGTTTTGATTTTTCTCCACTTGTAGCTGAAGAGTGCATTACTTCTCAGTCCTCCATTTATTTATTTATTTGGAATACAATAATTATCAGTCTCGAGCAATTGATGTACCAAGCGATGGTATTGACGGCTTTACGTGAACATATATGTAAGAATCCACCAAGGTGGCACTACCAAACTACAAATATAGGATTTTTTTACCATCCAAAAAAATTAAATGCAACAAATATAGTGTTGTGGGATTTTTTTACCTACATGTAGGCCCATCAAAAATAGTCATCATCAAGATCATTAGATGTTCAAAAATTGTTGTGAGCCATGACACTACAATATTTTAAGCCCATAAACACATAAAGCTTTGACACTTGTCACTCATTTGAAAAATAGGGTTTTTTGGAGGACAAATCTGAACCATTGATGTCCAAATAAAGAGAAAATAATGAAAAAAGATGAAGGACTTTTTGAGCCAGCCGCACGCAATCCGAGAGCAACCTACCCCCATCACACTCACCAACATTTCCTTTTTTCTCCCCAAATTCGGCTGCCCCTAAAAAACCCTTTCCTAAAACCATTTAAGTTTTTATTTTGACATTTTCAACTACTACTCAACCCTCTTTTTTTTTGCTATTATTCAAAGAAAAAGAAAAAACACTATGGATCTTCTTCCAAAAACTTCACAAAACTGCACCAGCCCCTCTTTGAACCCATTTTTCTCCTTTTTCTTCACCATTTTCTCTCATTTTTTCACCATATTTTACTATTTTCTACTTCATTTTCGGTCACATATATTTGTCCATGGGTTCGACCACTGACTTAGGCATCGGAGGGGGAACGCTGGCCACCACACCGGTGCCCCTCTGACTGGATTTCCTTGTTTTGCAATGCCGGAGTTAGCTTCAAAAACGTGTGGGACAACATCCGAAAAATCGTCACAACATTTTGGCACCGTCTGTGAGAAATGTTTGTTTCCATTTTTTATTTCATATTTGTGGTTATTTTTCATTTCTCAAAATTTTCCATTTTTGCTCTTGATGAATCGGTCATGGTTTCTTTGTTCCTATTTCTTGTTTTCAAGAGCTTCACTTCGGGTTGAGTAAACTTGTGAGGGAAGTTGGTTTTTGTGTTTGTGTTTGCTTGTGGTTTGTGCTTAAGATTTGTGGGTTTTCATTTGACTTTTAGTTTGCTGGTTTGCCTTATTTTGATCAATTATTGGTGCTGTTTGGCTGAAAAGAAAAGAAAATATATATATATATATATATATATTTTTTTTTTTTCGCCTCAGCACCTAGACAGACAGCAGGAACCGAAAGCTAGCTGCCAGACGAGTCACCACGACACCTGGAGGAATCGAAGCTCAGGTCCTGGACGAGCTGAAGCATAACCTAGCTAAACCTAACCAAACCAAGCAGAAGCAGAACCTAACTGAACCGAGCTGAAGCAGAACCTAGCAGAACTTAGCTAAACCTAACCGAACCGAGCCAAAGCATAACCTAAAGCAAGATGCTAGACACCCATTTGGAGCAGCAGGTTCGAGGAGCTTGACAGAGGTTCGAGCCACCTCAGTAGAGCTTCAGCCTAGTCCCGTGGCTTCTGCTCAGACATTTTTAAGCTCAGGCCTCTGCTTCAGCCTCAGTCCCGTGGCTCCCGCTCAGGCCCCAGCTTCAGCCTCGGTCCCGTAGCTTCCGCTCAGGCCCCAGCTTCAGCCTTGACCCTGCAGCTTCCGCCTCGGTCCCGCAGCTTCTGCTCAGGTCTAGCTTCAGCCTCGGCCGCGTGGCTTCCGCTCAGGCCCCATGGCTTCAGCCCAGGTCCCAGCTTCAACCTCGGTCCCTTAGCTTCCACCCATGCCACATCTTTAACCTCAGTTCCATAACCTTAGTCCATCTCTGTGGCCTCTGCCTAGGTCCTAGACCTAGGTCCAGTCCCTCGACTTTCGCCCAGGCTCGAGCCTCCGCTCAAGTCCCGAGCATTAGCCCAGGTCCTGAGCTTCAGCCGCTTGCCAAGTTCCAGCTTCGGACGGACCGAAAACTTTGGAAGAAAGTGCTACTGAAATTTCGCTATTGGACGAGCTGCCTCAGTCCAGATCCAGAAGTATCTGAAATTTCGGAGGAGATCGCTACCAGAAAAGTTGCTGAGTCTCAGCTACTGAAAAACCTGCTCAATTTCAATTGCTTGAGGGGTTATTAAGTTCCAGCTCCGGAGAAACCCGCCACCCTGTAGTCGGACTGGGCTGGAGCAGAGACTGAAGAAAATGTCGAATACCTACCTAGAGCAACATGACACACTGAACGGAGCTGAATCGTCCAGCAGAGGAGTGAGGGGCAAGCAACCTATGAGGACCAACTATAACATCCCGTTTCGAGAAAAATAATAAAATTTTCAAGTTTGACCAGGTTGACTTTTAGTGGGCTCAGAGTTGACTTTTTGTGTGGTTATATTTTTGCTTTGACTTTGGTACCATTGCGAAGAGCTAGTCGATACGAGTCCGTAGACTAGTAGTACGCTTAATTCGGAGTTAAGACCAGGAAGTTATGGTCATTTTAGTGCGAAGGGCAATTTGGTAATTTGGCAAAAACTGATATTTATGTGTGAGAAAAGACGAAAATGCCCCTGTCTGCATCTTTAAAATTTGGCGAAGGGTCTGGAATTTTCCAGACCTCACCCGACTTTCCCTTCACCCGAGCCTCCTTTCTTCCGCCAGTAACGGCCGTTTCCGCCACCTGATCGGACCGGCTCCAACACGAAACTCGAAGCCGGCAACCTCCTCTTCCTTCCCGTACCGGTAGTTCACCGTAAAACGACCCAGATCGCCGGAAATTGCAGCGAGACCGAGGGCTCGTGCAAACCGTGAAACCGTGCACTGTTGCGACACCACCTTTGGCCGGCCAGATCTCCTTGTTCCGGTGAAGTTAGGGAGCGTACTTGGTACCATTGGAAAGCTGGGGCGACGATCTACATTTTGGTACCAAGTTTGACACCGGAAACCGTCGGAGCACGCCCGAAAACCGCCGCAAAGTCTCGGAAAAACCACCCCGAGGCAGTCACCTTTCCGGCTAGATCTGCTCCTATCGCCGGCGAGTGGCACAACACAGCCACCACCATCGGACTCAGAACACGCCGGCGACCAGATCTGCACTTTCCCGAGCTCCGACGACCACCACACGCGCCCCACGCGCCGCCCACGCGCCGCCGTGACCGAGCCTCACGCGCCGCCGCCGTTTTGCTCCACCGCCGGCGAGTGGTTGCTCACCTCCCGTCCCAACGCGTTCCGGGGGTCGTGGGCAAGCTTGCTGTCCAGTCAATTTGACCCAATTTCGGTCGGATTTGGAAACGCCCAATTCCGGTTGAGGTCCGATCTTCCGGGATCGATTCCGATCAATTGCTACAACGAATCTTGAAATTGAAGGTAGTTTCTCGTTCCTTGCATCTTCAATTTCGTTTCGGTATAAAGTTTGTTGAAATCGGACTTGAAACGGAAAAATCCATTGAATTTAGGGATTTTTGCCGATTAAGGGCATTTTTGTAATTTTCGAAAATATTGGGATATTTTCGTAATTACTGAAAATGTTGGGCAATCTTAGTATTTAGTGTTTTAATCTTGTATTTGGAGGCTTAGAGGATTCTACGAGCCTTTGGTTAATTTTTTGGTTTTTTTTTAAAAAGTTATTTTCGGTAAATTCTTTTAGGTGCTCGTACGCGATCGAGGGCTGGACCGGAGATCCAGCAGGAGCACGCTTCAGACCTGTGAGTGCATTTATTTTCTAAATCATTTGGGAATATATGCTATATTCGATTTCATTTATATTAATTTGTTTTGATTAAATTTTCTTGTGCATTTAAATTAAGATTATTAAATATGTTTTATGATGATTTAAATATTTGCATGAGTTGATTTTATGATTTGATAGATTTCATATTTATTGGAATATTTATGAAATTTGTGTTTTAATTGGTTGTTTAGCGAATTTGAAATGTTTTGGAGATTTTACGATATTGTGGAAATTTGGTGATTTTAAAGAAAAATTGTGACTTTGTGAAATTTAAGAAAATTTTGGGGCAAATTTTTAATATTCGATATAATTGTTGCTTTTCATAAATTCTGTTAAATAGAAGATTTTGGAAAATTGTTTAAAATTAAAAGGATTTGCAAAATGGTTTTAAAAATAAAGGATTTGAAAAATTGATGATATCATGGATGATTTTATAAATGATTTTGAGGAGTACCACACTGTATCGAGATGTACCGAGTTATATGAGTTCTATGCGCGCTATTATTATTATTATTATTATTATATATGCCATCCTCTGCTGCGGACACGTGTCGAGAGAGAGATGATGAGGATCCTGCCATGACGGATTTGGGACGCCGATTCGTTGTGATGACTGAGCCCCCCTCCCCCGCCTGTGACGCCGTCAGGACGCTGAGGGTCACACGGCACGATATATGCTGTGGTACCGGTTGGTTTTATGATGGTTCTGATTCATTGCGGATTTTATACCGGATTTGGTTTTATATTGATTGCTGATTTATACTGGTTGGGTTTTATAATTGTTGTTTGCTGAGTTTATACCGATTTGGTTTTATATTGGTTGGTTTCTGATTTTAAATTGATGGTTTGATTTTATGGATTGTGGCCTATGGCCTTTGGTTTCAGATTTTGACCCATTTGCTTGATCGTTTATGAAATTGTGTTTGACCATCAATTAATTATTATGGATTTCAATTACGTTTTTAGTGTTTGGTATGTGATTTCGATAATTGTTTTAAATTACGTTTTCGCCCATAAACCGATTTTTATTGATTTAATGATTTGGGGTAAACGGGGTTTTGCAAAATGATTTTCAAAACGGGGAACCTTTCAACTGAGTGACGTGAGGTTTGAGTGTAAAGGTTTTAACGGTTGAGATTGTATTTTGTAGTTATCTAGGAGCACTCACGGAGATATTTATATATCACGTTTTGTTATTTTTACTTCGTTCCCTAGGTCCTAGTTGCAGGTTTCCGTGGACTACCATCGGCATTTCGCATCGGCATCGCATCCGCTTATCGCATCTGTTTATTACTTCTTCTTATGTATTAGACTCTGATCTTATTCTGTTCATGTTGGATTTGTATCATTTATATTTTTGTCTATCACTCTTAGTGGCTCTGTTATTCCCACCTACTTCATATATTGTTTCTTAATTATTCAGCATGACTCGTTGATTTATTATGGTGCTTATTTTATCTACTTTTCGTTCATATCTTATTTACTATTCGTCCCATTATTGTTTATTTGTTTATTTGATTATTACTCCCTTTCGGAGGAGGATTCTGTCGGTTGCCCCGAGGGGTTGAGGGTGGAATCTTCCTCAGGCGGGGCCTCTCCGGGAAATCCGGAGGGATTTCCGGGGCGGGTCCTGTCACCAACTCTGTTCCGAACCATGGAACCTTAATCTTGGCAGCTGAACCGACAGTACTGCCTTCACAGCAGCCATCTTCGCCTCGGAGGTGAAGCGAAAGACGAGTGGCCCTGCACTCAGAGCGAGATCGAATATCCGTCTTGGAAAACCGGATGGACCAAATCATCAATTTGCTTGAACATAACCAATAGAACAACCGTGAGCCCGCCTCCCAGACTAAGAGGAGCCCAGCTCCAGTAGACTCTCCACAACCTCATGCTAACTCTCGAACCCGTGGAGATGGGGGAGCCCAAGAGGAGGAGCTGGGAACTCAAGTCAGAAACCTGCATCGGCAGCTACGAGTAAAGTCTGGACCATCAAGGGCTTACCTAAGGCCACCTCCCAGTGAGACTATGAGGAACCCGGCACAAAATTACCCATCTCCGGTACGCCGGCAACCAGGAGATGAGCGGGGCAGCTCCCGGATGAGGTCGATGAGCGAAGCTTTCTCCTCACCTAACGACGACCTAGACCTCAACAATGTTAGAGCTCCTCTCAATGCTAGGAGGTGAGCACGAGAGGAATATGAGCGCATGGAGTTCTGAGGCAAGCATAGGAGGCGAGTCGAGTTGGAGCAAAAAAGAGTGCTCGTCCAAGTGGAGGAGAGAAAGAGGATTCGAGCTGAAGAGAAACAGAGGATCGAGGCAGAAGAGAGGCAGATATTGGAAGCTGAGAAAAAGAGAACAGAAGCTGATGAAAGACAAAGAGCTGAAGCAGAAAAGAAGAGGCTGGGAGATGAGGCGGACATGAGAATCCGCAACCAACTACAATATCAAACGCCCGGAGTATGTCCAGTTCCGCACCCGCAACCCTATGCATATGCTCCGGAGCCAAGACAATCTACTTCACCTTTTGAGGTTGAAATATGTCGGGCTAAACTCCCAAAGGACTTCAAAATACCAAACATGGGAAGATATGAAGGCAGGACCGACCCAGCGGAGCATCTAGGGGCTTACAAAGCTTGGATGGAATTCGAAGCAGCCAGGAATGCCATCATGTGCCGAGCCTTTCCTCTAACCCTTGGAGGAGTGGCACGGACTTGGTTCACCAGCCTACGCCCTGGCTCGATCAATTCCTTTAGCCAGCTGGAGAGCACCTTCATGGCGCAATTCATAGGGGCCAGGCCAGTAATGAAGCCACCATCCCATTTGTCGTCTGTAGTGCAAGGAGAAAGCAAGTCCTTGAAGGCTTATATTAAGAGGTTTACAGAAGCAATGATGCAAATAGAAGGTTGCACGGATGACTGAGCTATGCAAGCCATGCAGGACGAGATACGAGATGAGGACTTCATTCGAACCATAGCCAATATCATGCCTCAGACATTCCTAGAGATGTTAGTAGAAGCCTATAAGCATATCTTAGCGAAAGAGATTATTGAGTCACACATGAACTTTAATAGAAGCGAAAGTCCAACATGGAACAAAGTCAATCGAGATGAAAATGGAACCGAAAGATGTCCACGAGGTCTAACAAGGAGATTCAAAACATATACACCCATAAATGCTGCTTACTCGGAGGTGCTTGCGCGAATTAAAGACCGTGACATCTTGAAGAGGCCAAATCCAATAGTGACCTGACCAAACAGAAGGAATCGAAACAAATATTGTTAATATCATAGTGATTTTGGGCATAATACGAACAATTGTTTTGAGTTAAAAGAAGAAATTGAAGATCTCGTTCGACGATGCCAGCTTGAGGAGTTCATTTAAGTCGCAATGAACAAGAGTTGCATAGTCACCTCACTAAGACCCCATGAATTACAAAAAGGTGTCATTTGAAGACTTCAATAAGGCAGTTCATAATAAGGATTAGTAGAGGAAGCATCTGAAGTGATATTATCAATAGTGTAAATATTTTGAAGAAATGTATGGTATTTGCGAGATTAATAAAAAAAAAATTGTTATTAGAGAAAATGTTTTCAATTTCTTGGGGTTCACCTCGGTCAATACAAGGAGATGAACTGCCATCTCGACCTTTAGGGTTCACCTCTGTCCATGGGATGAGGTGAACTTCCATCTACCGCTGTCTCAACTTTTGGGGTTCACCTTGGTCTATGAGATGAGGTGAACTGCTATCTGCTGATGTCTCGTCCTTTGGGGTTCACCTCAGTCTACGGGATGAGGTGAGCTGCCATCTACTGACAACTCAACATTTGGGGTTCATCTCGGTCCATGGGATGAGATGAGCTGCCATCTACTGTTATTTCGACCTTTGGGGTCACCTCGATCTATGAGATGAGGTGAATTGCAATCTGCTGCCGTTTCGACCTTTGGGGTCACATCGATCTATGAGATGAGGTGAATTGCCATCTGCTGCCGTTTTAACTTTTGGGGTTCACCTCGGTCTACAGGATGAGGTAAGCTTCCATCAACTGACAACTCGACCTTTGGGGTTCATCTCGGTCCA
>QANX01003416.1:0-67454 GCA_003254975.1 Ochetophila trinervis
TAAATACTTCATGATTTTTATAAATTTTTTTAAAATTTTTAAAAGTTTAGATTGAATACACCATAATTTTATAAAAATTTTAAAAGTCAATATTAAATACATCTAAATTTTTTAACTTTACAAAACTCTTTTAAAGACTTGATTAAATAAATCCTCCTAAAAATTCATTAAAATATTTAGAGTCGGGGCCATTTATAAGTTTATACCTACCGTTTACCGAAACAATTGATGCCTCCTCTCATTGGTTTTCACATAATTCAGCGAAATGATTATTTAATCGCTAATGGCTCTAAATAATAATTAAAAAAAAAAAAAACTATTTCTGTACAATCTACCGGCTACCTATTTCATTCGGGTAGCAATTAATCGGTGTTGTAATAATACTGAAACTCATCTTTTATGTTCTTATGCACTAGTGAATTCAAACTGAGCTAGTCAACCATCCCAAAAGTAATGTCAAAAAAAAAATTTCCTAAAAGTAACAAAAAAAAGGTTTATATATGGTTTTGTTTGAAAAAAAAAAATATATATATATAAATATATATAAACAGAGAATTAATATAAATTTACATGATTTGTCATATTAAACCCTGAAGTAATACTCAAATTCTCCTATTATATGTTCTCTCATTCTTCTAGCTAATTAATTAATTATATATTTGTAATTGTTATTTAAGGACATAATAATTTGATCCAAGTGGAGATGATAATTTTACCCAGTTCAACTTATCCGGTATTCGTAGGTCTGGCTAGGTGGTAAAGCTATTGAAAATACTATTTCAGAAAATAAACTTTCTCTAACTACAAAATCCTCATTCTCCTAATTTCGAATATTAAAAAAAAAAAAAAATGATCCCAACTCTGTCCAACCTCTAATGGGCAGTTTTCTCCGATTATTCACCATGGCAGAGACAAGGCAATATATATTTCCCTGGACTGGACTAGGAAATAAAACCACCGTCCCTAACCTGTTTTGAATATCAAGAAACTATATTTTATATATTTTTTTAAATATATAATTTTTTTATATTTCTTAATTTTAATATTTTTATTATTTACGTTTGTAATTTATGTATTTTTATATTTTAATTTTAAATAATATTTAATGAAAAAATATAAAATAAAATATTATTATTGAAAAAACCAAGTAATTCGGGCAGGGAATTAATGGAGATCCCTGCCCTCTTCCTAATCGGGGATTTTGGCGGAGACGGGGCCTTCAAATTCCATGGAGATCATGAAGATGGGGAGGCCGATACGCTGCCAATATACCCTTGGTTCAAGTACTGACATCTAATTTATTTATATGGTTTGAAAAAAGCCAAATTCATATATATCAACTGTTTTGATTGATTAATGGAGAAGGGGCTTTATATGTTATACGGTTATCGGGTTATGTTTTTGGGTATCGTATACATACATCACCATAAAATATTCCTTTCGCAGTTATTATAAAGATTTTATAGGCAGCCAATTAGAAGGCCCATTTACAATTTCTTAAGCATTAGAGAAATTAATCTAGGATAAAAAGTTAAAAACTAATTAACTTCCAAAATTCCAGTCTCCCAAGAGCTTATTCTTTTCCATTTATGTTTTATATACAAGCCTAAAAGAGTGGATCACTTTATTATGAACTTTGCTGAAAACCGAGAATGCCATACATGTAATCAAGAGCAGCCAGCGCTTCGATTTAAACAGTTTTTTAGTAATTTATAAATTGAACAGCTAATTGACGATTTAGTAGATTATAAACTAAATTATACTGTTTATGAACAGTTTGATTGAGTTTAGTTGATCAGCTTGGACACTAATTATATATATATAGCAATAAATCATGTGAATGTGATAATTAAACTTATTTTTCAAATAAAAATGTATTAAAATTGATATTAAATAATATATAAATAAATGAATTTTATATGATATATTTAAATAATTTTATATTATATATTAAAATTTAAAATTATATAGTAATTGTTCAGTTTAGATTGATTCGGATTAAAAAATATTTAAACTGAAAATTGAATTGTTACGTGCAGTTTAACAAAATTACAATCAAATTAAACAGTTTCATCTTTAAAAATTAAACCAAATGCAAAATTTTTAGTTAGATTTAGCACTTTAGTTCAGTCTATATCCAATCCTACGTGTAATATTCCCCGAATTGTATCTACTCCTACATGTAATATTACCTAAAGTTGTAGTCTCATCAATAAACGTAACATAAATTCTGTCCCTTCCAAGAAAAAAAAAAAAACAACTAAATTTCAAAGGGCTTTTAGGGTTAGCTAATTGGATGCATTTAACTTATTCTATTTCCAAGATGGCAATTTTAAGACGACGATGAGAACTAAAATTGTGAGATATTGGTACCTTTTAAACTCTCCTACTATATCCGTTATGAGTTATGAATTCGCTGTCCGTATTGCCACTTATAAAAAAAAAAATAGAATACCATAGATCACGCTTGACGTTTCCAATCTACAAAATATATATAATAAAAATTACCAAAATCCTTTTCACATCATATAAATAATTATGTATAATCATAAGGATCACACAAGACTATTAAACTTTTTTTGGCAATACACAAGACTATATATTAAGCTAGTAATAACTTCGAAATATTATTTTCATTAATGGTTTTATTATTAAAATTACAGGAACCAATGCCTCACGTACGAAAATAAAGAAAACAACTTCGAATATTATTAATAATAAAAAAAGGGCATTTAAGATGGTTATCCATTTTATTATTTTTTTGGACGGAGGCATTATATTCAAGAGGCGTGCGGTGAGAGACGGTGTTGGCGGAGGCAAAACGTACGCTCAAAAGTCATGGGCTGTACCTTCTACATTGAATATTACTATTAGTGTAGAAATTTTTAATGTAGGATTTATCAGCATTAAAATTTCCATCTGTACTACCAATAGCATTAAAATTTCCACCTAAACTTTCTCTTTTTATGAATCTCATTAATTACAAATATCTAATCAACATGTCTGTAGGCCTATCAGCCTCATGACTTGACTTCCTTTGCCAAAATATTTTTTTTCCTAAAAAAAAAAGAAAAACCAGTGCGCTCCATTTCGATCTCGCCACGTCAGATGGGACCCGCCATAGTCAACCAACATTTCGTTCTGGTCTCGCTGGAAAACACCCAGTGGTTTTGAAACCCAAAAACAAAATTTGAACCTTTCATGGCCGGTGACCAAATTTTATGCGTCGTGTATTTGTAAGCTAACAGACATCGGTACCTTTTCGCCGGCGGAAACATCAGCATCTTCTTCTTCGGAGTACTCTTTTAGCTCATCGCGAGCAGGAGAAGGCAGAGGAGTATAATACGGAGGCGAACCGCAAGGAGTTGAAAACGGCGTCGTGGCGTCGTCCTCCACCTTCACAGTAACCTCTACTTGGGCTACCGAATCAGAACCCTCGTACAACTCTTCCAGCTGGCAAACCCTTTTGGTCGTCGCTTCAATATTCTCCGACTCCAAACCCTCTCTTTCCTCCTCTTCTTCCCTGATAGTGAAGAGCGCTCTCGAAGCTCCGAACAGTTCTTGCCACTTCAACACGTCATCAATATCCGGCACCGTTAGGTGGGGAAGTGGACGAGCATCTTGGGGTTCGATGCGACACCGATTTTTCCAGCACAAGAAGTAGAGGAGCTCCTTCGAAGAGGGAGTGTCGTCGCCGGCGATAACTGACTCCCCTCCGGTTATGCTCCGCCCCTGGAATATTCTCCGGCGCCAAAGAACGTAGACGAGCTCGGCGACTAGCGCTAGAAGACAGACTGCGAACACTGCTATGAGCGCAGCCCCGAGCTTGCTGAGACCACCCTTCATGTCTGACGTCGTCTGAAAAGAGTTTTGTGTGAATCGTAAAAGACTGAGTTTGGCTTTTGTTTCTTATTATGGGATGGTTAATAACCGGTCTGTTACTGTTGAGGTGGGTCTGAGGAAGAAGGACTGAAAAAACAATGTAACCTGGATTACTAGGTTCCCGGTGATGGAAATTAACGGATAGAGTCGAGAAATGAAAAGTTTCTTGGAAGGGAAAATAAATGATGTAATTTTCTTTTTTTTGTGGAAATAAAAATGTAAATATGTTTGGGAGTTATTCAGTATGTTAAATTTAAATGTTTTTTCAATTTAATAAAAATTTAATGTTACTGAAAATTCTCTTTCTTTTCTGTAATAATAACATATAAAAATATTTAAATTTAAATAGAGTTTCTAATATTTAAATTTTAAATCACGTACGCGTAAATATAAAAGCTCATCTGATTTTTACTAATAAACTACACCTAGGACAATGATGTAATTTTCTTAGAAAAGTGGGAGGCGTGATAATAAATGTGGTCGAGAAAATCATGCAATGTAATGATGATGTGGACGTCCAGGAGTGTTGACGTGGACCACAATTTAATTTTTGAATTAATTAGGCGGATGAGAGGGTCTTTATCTGATGGTTTGGCTATTTTTTGTGTTGGGAAAAAGTTGCTCGCTGGCAGGAAATTTATAATAATAGAAAACAAAAAATTTATTTAATTTCATCAATGACTCATAAAGATTTGCAAATAAAGTACTGATGGAATCAAATTTAATGAATAAATTGATGAACAATAATATTCATTATTACTTAGATTGCATCTTTAAAATACTGTTTGATTGTTTTATATATCTGACCATTCCACTTTTATTAAATTTTCTTTCCCGTTAAACTATCTTACTTTTAATTTCACAAAAAAATAAAAAAATAAATAAATATTACTTTTGTCTATTTTTAAACCGTGAAAGCGTACTGTTTCTTTCAGTAAAATACATTTTTTTGTATACTTTGTTTTTATTTTACAAAAAAATTATAGTTTATGGGTTTTTTTTAGACCATTTGATTTAAAAAACTATAAACCGTGCAGTATAATTCCGTCCCATGAATCATCCGACACTATTAGTTATAGTAATTTTACCATTATAAATTTATTGAAGTATCCAATAAATAATATAAAATCTAATTTTCTATGTTACAAAAAAACAAAAACAACTAATTTTCTATCGTGATTTAAAGGTAAACTTAATGGTCTGAAAAGTGATTTTTTAACAACCGAGTAGGTTTGATTCTCTAACCTCCCTTAGAAAGCTGGTACAATGTATATGACTTTCTTTGAATTCTTTCATTTTCTTCTCTAACTATTTTTTCCTTCCTTCATTGGGTCACCTGATACTAAGGGTAAGTGCGGTTTAGTTTTGAACAGTTTTTCTATAAAAATTTAAATTAAATAGTAGTTAGCAGTTTAGTTTAGTAATAAATTTAATTAAATTGTCAAAGTTACTTAAACAAAATCATTAATGAACGGTTTGATTTGATATGGTTGAACGATTTAGACATTAATCCATTTGTTATTATTGCAAGTTTGCAATCCATTTTTCATTGTACTTCTATTTGTATCATAAATTACAAATCAACTAAAAGTAAAATAGTATGATTATTAATGAAACATTAATTCAATTATTCATCTAAATATTATAATTCAAACTCCAATTAAAATATAAATTAATGATCCATCATTTAATTCTTAAATTAATTTAATAATATAGTTCAAATTTCAAAATCTAAACTAATTTCAATGTTACAATACTATGTTTAACCTAAAAATATTACAATTCAAATTCTAAATTAAAAATATTACAATCCAAACTAGAAATTGCATAATACATCCAAAACATAATTTTTTTATTAATATTAGTAATATAATATATTAAAAATATATTATATATTAGTCGGCGATTTAAATTGATTTGGTCTTAAAATCACCCAAACAGTTAATTACAGTTTTTTTTCGTAACAATTTGAACTAAATCGTTTACCTTCTACAGACTGAACCAGAAGCAATAGTTTAATTCAGTTTGATTTGGTTTTGTCTATCCCTACCTGATACTTTCATAACAACTTAATAGCAGTGACATGTCATATTTATCATTTTTATCAAATATATAAGTAAATTTAATAATTTATAATAATGTACAATGCGGGATAATAAAATAAAGTATGTAAATTTTAATTTTTTTATTAAATATCTATTTTTAAATGGCCCTTTGATTATATATAAGTTTTTATCCTATTTATAATATGTAATTCGGGTAAACATTGCTTTCATTTTTCACTTTTGTTTCCTTTATAGGTTGGGCAGGTGGGTTGTTGGGTAAGGGATTCACTTTTCATTTCAATCCCTATAAACGTTACCATAAAGAAATTTAATTAATAGCTTAAACATAATAAGAAAGTGAAAAATTAGAGAACTATTACTTTTCATTAAATTAATTATTTTTTATTGTGGAAATGATAGAATAATAAAACAGAGAAATATTCCACCTAGTGATTTGAATTCCGAGCCCAATAAAATAATTAAACAGGCGTCTCAGAGAATTCCAAATTGGGTCATCTACAATGGGGCTCAATTTGGTGGCTGGATAGACTTTTTTTTGAAGCGGACATTAAGCCCAAACCTAGTGACATTTTCCTGTACTTTAATTTAAAATCAACTATATGCACACCATTTTATATCAATTCGTCAAACCAACAGTGAATTTTTTCTATATTGACGATGTGTATAAAGTTTTTGTTTGGAATCGCATAAACAAAATAAAAATGAAGAAGCTATCTTATTGACTTAGCTTATCAGAAGTAAACAAGGTGATAGAATTGATGGGCTAAATTTAGGAGTATACGGGCTAGTAATTGTAGTCCAATTTATTTGCCACCGAATGGAATCGAATTTTCGTGTGCTTTTGGTGGGCCAATGGTAGTTCGCTGGGCTGAGGTGTCAATCGGGCTAAAGCTTAAAGCATAAAGAGAGTCATGTTCCTAAACTCTGTTTTGTCTTGCTCTTGCTTGCCAAGTGAGAAAATTGATCTGTAAGAATATATATATAAATGATATAGGAAAACGACCCAACAATCATAAAAAGCATCACCATCGTCTCTAAATTCCAATCTATCAATGCACATTCTAAGTGGTTTATTCGCGTGTGCTTCACATATATATATATCTTTTTGACCAATTTTTTCTATCAAAAGACCAACCCCCAATTTGAATCCAATATAACATGCATATTATCCACAAAAACACAATCTGAAACAGCTATACATGAAAGTAACATCCTCTCCACCTCTCTTTCCTTGGATCCCTCAATCTCATCACTTTCAAATGATAAGTCCATAAAAGCATACCACAGTGAGAGGGTGAAAGAAAGAAAGAGAAACAGCTATGTATGTGTATGGGATTAAGAGGGACTACTTGTGGATCCGAGATTTCCCTTACTTTCATGCAAAAAAAAAAAAATGAAATGGCACTCATAAGAGAGAAAGTAAAAGAGGAAGGGAATAGACAGTGACCTTATGTAAAAGAGCCATCTGTTAGAACCCCTTTTCTTAAAGTCTGCGAAAGCCCTCAAGGTGTGTGGAAACTTTGTCTCCATGCTTAACGTTGTCTTTTCTAGATGCCAAACCAAGAGTCTTTCTCTTTTGGTGGGTCTCTTATTTTCGGCAGTTTTTTCGAGGGACCTCTCTCTTACCACCTTGTCTATCTTCTTTCAAAAAAAAAAAGAAAAAAAAAAAGAACTTTGGTATATATTCGGTGCAAGGAAAGGGGTGCCAATGCCATCCCATTGTTACGATTCTTGTATACTCTGCTCAAATACTCTGTAAAAGTAGGTGGTTTAATGTTTTCATGAGGGCTCAAAAAGAATTCTATACAATTAATTTCCTTATATGTCTATCTATATATGCTGTGTTTGGTTGCAAAACCAAGCCTAAAATTGAGTCATTAACAGTATATACAAAAGGAAAATTAAGATTCCATTAACAATGTATATGATCTGAGCTTCAAAATATTTTGATAAGTATAAGACAGCCAGTTAGTTTAAGATTATACTAATTGCAATTACTGAGCGCTGTCGCTTTACTTTTATATAAACTGTCAAATGGTGTCCAATTTTTGCATCAATATGTTTGACTTTTAGCCTATTTCTCTATGTTGTTGTAAGCTGACAATTAATTCGAGTCTAATATTGACTGCAGTATGCATATTCAAATTCTACGCGCACTTTCAATTAAGTTGGATTATGTAAGAAATGGTTTGGAAATGGACGTACCACTTGTCAAAGAAATATATATATGTCGAGGGGGTTTAAAGGATTTACATACTTTATAGAAAAAGAGAAGGGCAAGAGAGAGATGTGATAAAGAAGCCCCCCATTATGTGAAGAGGAAAAAAAAAATATACATAGCAGATAAAACCCATATCTTGAGAAAGCTACATGATTAGAGTCGCAAAAAGTTATTTAGGTATTCAATTTTTTGGTGCGATTATAAAAGGTTTCCAAAGTGAAGGAACAAATTGGCTAGCTCTTAAAGATGGGAAAAGGAAAAGAAATAAAGCGAGGGTGAGAATAAGTTGATTGGCTCCAATAAAGCTAATAAGGTTGTTGCCTTAATGAGTATGTCTCTTATCCCACAAGGCTTATAACATAAGTTTAGGCTCCTTAGTTGTAGTAGGCCCTCTTGTGACGCACCCCCTTTATCGTCTCAGCCCTTACTCGTCCAATTAACATTTTTTAGATTTTCTATTATTATTTATTATTGTTATTATAATTATTATCAAGTGAGATTGATTCAGTTTGTTCCATATTTATATATGGAGATTTAAATAATTTTATTTTATATTCATATTTTTTTTTGAAATTAATAAAATTTATTATTATTATTTTAATTTATTTTTTCTCTTTGTGTGGCTAAGATTGGGTATTTATACTTGTGCACAAGTGTTCCACGCTATAATATTTATGTGCCACTATACTAGTTAATTTCCATATTTAATTCAATGTAAGTAAACGATTGGACAAGCAAATGGATTGCCTGTGTTTCATGCTTCCATGCATTAAGAAAAACATTCATCCTCTAGTTTCTCAAACAAATTAATAAAAAAGTATTTTAATTAGTATAATTAAGTTAATAATTACAGCTGTCCTTTTCAGAGCCTCGCCATTAATTAAGCAGCAGTGAATATGAGAGTAGTGAGGAGATTGGAGGCCTACTGCCGGGAAGCTTGAGGTGTAGGACGTCTCGTACGTGGGACAGAAAATTAGAAAATATGAATAAGAATAAAATGGATAAAAAGAAAAAAAAATATTAAATTTACAATGATTAATTTTGTATATCTGAAAGCATTATATACTTATCCTTCTTACTAAACCAAAAATTTACTCTGCATATCTACTCTCATTTTTTTTTTCTACATCATCTTCCTACCTCCCTAATATGTTCTAAGTAGTTGGATGTATACGAGAGTGACAGTAGCATATTCAAAATGTTTATGTTTTCTTTTTCGGACAAATTTTAACCGTGAGGATGCATTGTTACATAACATTTTTGTGTGTTTTTTGCATAAAAGAAAATCCAAACAGCGGTTATGTGTACATGATGCTCATGTTGGATTATTTTCAGGTGCGAGGAATATTGGTATTGAGTCTACTTTAGTGGAAATAATTTGCCCAAAACGTGGTCCATGTGTNTTTCAGGTGCGAGGAATTGGTATTGAGTCTACTTTAGTGGAAATAATTTGCCCAAAACGTGGTCCATGTGTTTTCCAGTGGCGTGCACGACACAATCAATGACCAAATTAGTCATTTTCTTGGTTACAAAATTCATGGAGGCTTATGTGGTAAGATGTTATCTTTTGAATGCGTTATTTTTTGAATTATCACTTAAACTAATAAGAGGTTAATCATTATCTATTTTATATTTTATTTTCAAATACTATTTTTCATATATAGGCGTTTTTGGATATTTACATGTGCATTTTTTGCTTAGTCTCTTTTGAACTTATTTTCGATTCTTATATATATATATATATCTTTATATTTGGGTAGAATTGTTTAGTTTCAAACATGTAACCAGTTGATAGAAGGTGAATCATTATCTCTATTAATTATTAATTTATATATATATTGGATGTGACAATCTACAATATTCGCCACATAAATATTTCTCATTTAATAAAATAAAAAAATTCCTAATTTTAAAATTATTGTATATATATAATATGTATATTGTAATTGACATGCTATTCATTTGGATTGGATGAAGGATGACTTTCTCACATTATTGCTATATAAGGGTATGTCAGATGGAAAAAAAAAAATGAAAACCATTTATACCCTACAAAAAGTTGTAGAGCACAAATCAAAATAAGCCTAGTAAGGAGGAGGTTAAATACCACCCACCAGGAGTGAAAAAGGAGATGTGTTTTAAAAGGGACACCCACTTTCTGCAATTAAATAAGATTTAGTTTTCTTTTGGATTAAAGACATTGCTTTTTCTTCCCCTTCCTGCTTTTGAGGGCAAAATTAGATTCCAAATACTCTCCCATATTCTTAATTAAATAATAACCAAGTGTATTTCTGACAGGGATATCATACATTTAATCAAAGCGGTAAATAATTATTCATCGATTTAGATTTACATTCCAATCTTATTTATTTAAATAAAGATCTCTGCTAGCTCCATTCACCAAAAGGAGTAATATTTAATTTGTAATACATATTTGTGTGTTATTCGGTTCCTTTTCTATTAGTGTGTGTGTATATATATATATATATATATATATTTACATTTATAGGACTATCAAAATTATGACAAATGGGTTTGATATATTAATATCAGTTATGAATATTTGTGCTATTGTAAAAAAATTAATAGCATTTTGATGCCTTCAATTTTTTAGGTTTTGCAGTTCAAGCTCTTAAATTTTCAACTCAACAATTTAAGTTTTTGTTTTTTAAATTTGTTGCAACTTGAACATTTTGACTTCCGATTAACAAGGTTAAACAGTCATTTCACGTAATTAAAAATAAACTGTAAAAAAATTTAAATTGAACAATACTAAAATGAAAAATTTTAAAACTAGTTTTAAAAATTTACATTTTTAGTATTTTTTTAGTTTAAAATTTAATAAAGTTTGATATGAGTCAAGTGGCACGAACCAATTTTTTTTTTAATTATATAAAAGGTAATAAAGTGCAAAATATTAAAAATAAATAAATATTTTGAATTTTAATACATTTTAGATTGAAAATTGATATCGTTTAATATTAATTATGTGAAACGATTTTTATTAAATCTTGTAGTTAAAATTCAAACAAGGTTTAAATTTTAACAAATTGAAAAATGGAGTGCTTAAATTGCTAAGTTGAAAAATTAAAAATAAAACTTTTAAAGTTGAAAAATACCAAAATGCTATTAATCTTACTATGAAAAAATAGGTATCAAAATAATTAAATACAATATTATCTTTGCTATGTATAATGTCAATTAGTGTCTTCACAAATCATCAAGCAAACATTAAAGCACAAAATAAATAAATAAATAAGGCGGTCTAACTTGGAGCCTTCTTCCTTTCAAAGATTGGAACAAAGTAATAAAAGAGAAGTGAAAAGTAGATGAGAATATAATAATATTAGGCTGGATTTAGCTCAAAAGGAAGGAGGGGGAGAGAGAGAGTCATCAAATTCACCTTATCTTTGTCCTCCATATAATGCGTTAATTCCCAAAAAACCCTAATCTTTTCAAAAAGATACAGAAACGACAAATTCCCTACTTATGCTTTAAGGGTTTTAATTTAAAGTTGAGAAGATAATGATCTTTTTGCGATTCTAAAGTAGCAACATCTTTAAGGTTTAAAGAAGAGATGCTTATCTATGATTTTCTTAATCCTTTTTCCCTTTTTTAACTTTTACTTTTAATTTATTTATTTTGAACCCTTATGACTCAACTTTCCAATGCTTTCCAAAGATGAGAATGTTGGGTTACGAAAATCAAAGGAACAAAAGTTATTCTTTTGCAAATGCATCACAAAGCATGAAAAGTAGTGCTCTCTTTTGATATTTCTTAGGGAAGATTTTGCTTTTTTCTCTCTTCTAAAGTAGAAAAAGTTGTTTCTCCTTTGCACAACCCTTACGTTATGAATCATACCTTAATTAATCTTACTTTGTGCGTTCCCAACAAGCCCTTTACAATTATTATAGTTACTTTCATTATGCAAATCATTCCCTTTTTGCATTTTTATTTTGTTTTCTGACCAATATATGTATATTTTTATTTCAAAATTTAATCCGGCCGTACCCACAAAAATAACATAAACTGCTAAAGAACAATGTATTCAGCTAACCTCCGATTAGATTAAGCATTTGGTTGTATGTCAATGAGTTTAATTTCTTAATGAATCATTTATGTAGTTTTTAAGTTTCAATATTATTGAAAACTCTTATTAGTTTAATAATCTTTTCAAACAATATATTGATAGCTTATAAGCTTTTGTTTTTGTTTAGTCTTGATTCAGAGCTAGTTTAAATCTTACTAGTGAAGTTAAAACTGTTAATCTTTTGAAACAATTGATATATAACTTGATAGGGTAAAAAAAATGAACTTGTTTTTTTAGTCTTGATTCAGAGCTAGTTTGGATCTTATTAGTGAAGAGTCGTCCCAGGCCACACATAATATAGATATTCAAAAAGAATCAAGACATAACTCAATTTTTTTTTTTTTTGTTGAGAAAATATTTTAATTAATTTCCTTGAGTAAATCATGTTTTGATGACAGAAATTTATACATATACATATACATATACATATACATATACATATACATATACATATACATATACATATACATATACATATATATTGGTTTAATCATAATGCAATGATTTGATAGAAAAAAAGGAAGGAAGAAAGAGCTAGAAACTGTTAAAATCATATTTTTTAAAATTGCTGTTGTTAAAAGGTTGTAATTAGTTGTACTTGATATTGTAAAAAAGTCAGGTTGCACCATGAAGCTGAAGAAATGATGAAGCTTATTGATTTAACTTTTAACATCCTCACGTTCTTTAATTTGAAAAATAAAAATAAAAATGAGTGTTACTTTTTGTCTCAATTGGTGATCATCACTTTGGATTGCTACTTATGTAGCAAATTTTAATTAATTGATGTCACATAACATGTAAGTTCCACTGATAATTCATTATTAATGTGTGAAAATGTTAAAACTTTTATGCCACATCATCATCTATATCATGCTAGGTAGCCTACTAAATTATTTATACATAGAGACACACAGACATATAATTTTGCTAATATAGACAGCATGCACATCGTTCATCTCTTGGTAGAGAACGATCAATCTGATCATGCGCAGTTGCATGTGATCATAGGTTGATTTCATGTAACTGTATAGATAAAAGATGGTAAATACTTGTTGCCCATCATTCATATATATATGAGGATGTTGGTTCTATATATCAAGATATTTGCTATCATCTTATCGATTGAATGAATAAATTTAACGGTGTATAAATCATGAACATATAGAACTACACATAACTTACCAATGTTTATCCACCCTTGGATTTTTAAATATTAATGAGAAATATCTTTTGACAACTCATCTTGACTCTTGATTATATTAATGAGAGGCCAATATATTAAATAAGTCAAATTAATTTTCGGATATAGGTAATAAGTCCCTGAAAATTTAAAGTCCTATATATACACACACACACATCTATGCAGATTGGCAAGTAGTATTTCTTTAGTTTTCTTCTTAAGGAAGGAATTAAGGATATACATCCCATGTGGAGGCCATGGTACGGTACGTAATCATTAGGAAATTAAGAATGTGACAAATGTAAAACACCCATAAATTATTAACATGTTATTACTTTATTTTTCTTTTAATGAACCAGATTTAAATTGAGAAGTACCAATCTTTATGTATTAATTGCTAGGGGCCACACCCAAAAAAAAAAAAAAAAAAAAAAAAAGAGGAAAAAAACAGAAAAAAGAAAGAAATTAAAGAGGATGCCAATATATAGTTAGCTGGCAAAATTGATACCTGGAGACATGAAGTAAGATTAGGATTTTCGTTGATAGTGATTAAACAGGAAGGAGAATAAAGTTTTAAAGCATGTTTGGCATCAGCGAAGCTTTATTGTTGGTGTTGCTATTATTCAGACAGAGAGCTGGTAGATGCTCTGCATATTTATTAGGATCTTAATTAAAGTTCCTGGAATTGATGCATGGCTTCCGCCAAACTCTGCTACTTTCATGGGTTTTGTTTTGTTTTTTGTTTTTTGTTTTTTTACCCCTTTCTGGGTGAATATTTTCATGGGTTTTGTTTAACAAATCAAAATCCACTTTATATAAGACCATTAGTTTAACATGGCTCTTTTTCAAACGCGGAATGATCAAGAAAACATTGTCTAGAAAAAACCATACGTTGGTAATTTTTGNAGGAAAAAAACAGAAAAAAGAAAGAAATTAAAGAGGATGCCAATATATAGTTAGCTGGCAAAATTGATACCTGGAGACATGAAGTAAGATTAGGATTTTCGTTGATAGTGATTAAACAGGAAGGAGAATAAAGTTTTAAAGCATGTTTGGCATCAGCGAAGCTTTATTGTTGGTGTTGCTATTATTCAGACAGAGAGCTGGTAGATGCTCTGCATATTTATTAGGATCTTAATTAAAGTTCCTGGAATTGATGCATGGCTTCCGCCAAACTCTGCTACTTTCATGGGTTTTGTTTTGTTTTTTGTTTTTTGTTTTTTTACCCCTTTCTGGGTGAATATTTTCATGGGTTTTGTTTAACAAATCAAAATCCACTTTATATAAGACCATTAGTTTAACATGGCTCTTTTTCAAACGCGGAATGATCAAGAAAACATTGTCTAGAAAAAACCATACGTTGGTAATTTTTGGCCATTTAGCGTTGAGTTATATTCAATGATTGGTTCGAATTTTCTAAACAGTTAATTCCTCCTATGTTTTCCTCTTTTTTATTTTTCTTTTATGAATAAATTTACACTCACAATAATTAATACTAGATTTACCACTAAATTTATTTATTATGAATTATAATATATCATGTGTTAATATTTAATTTATATATTCTTTTGATTCACTTATTTATTCAAAAATTTATATAATTATATTTAAATTATATGAATATGCTAACTAATAATAAATATTTTAAAATGTGTCATTTAATAAATAAATTTAGTAAATATAATATTATTTGCAGCTTTACTTATATACAACATTCATTCTATATATATAAATCATGCACCATTAAAAAAGTCTGAGAAGTTTTAAAAGAAAATGTGTTGTTTTTCTTTGATTATCCCATATTGAACACCCAAAAAAAAACACCCTAAGAATCTATCATAATAGAGTAATTTCTTACCAAATTGTTATAGTATTTACCAAAAATGTTTCAGCTATATCCCCTCTCTTTTAACTTTTTATCCTTTTCAAAAAGAAAAAAAGATAACAAAAAAATTAAAAAGTAAATCATAAGCGTATGCCTAAGCAATGAATGAGTCGAATAGTACTATACCATCTATAAACTTATGAATGCTAATCTAAAATGTCGCAATTTAATTTTATATATTGTACAACAATACCATATTATGTATATATATTGGTCTCTCGAAACTTGTTCCCCAAATTGAACTATGAACGTATAAGCTTCAAAATTAATCTAAGCGTCAGAATTAATCCAAACATCTAAAGCATATATAGCTGGAAAATTATAAATACATTAACTAAAAGCAGTTATGTTGGTTAGTTTATAGTTGAAGACTGTTAGCCAGTTGTACTGTGTCTTAGTTTTATATTCTGTTAGATTCGAAGAATAATAAAGACATAAGAAACAGTCACAATTTAGTTATAAATCGTATATAAATATTAAATAGTCATAATTATTTTTTTCTTTGAAACAAAAAAAACCTAACACACGAATGACGAGAAATAGTGCTTGGGGATTTTCTTTTTTATTTATCGTTCCCAAAATTTTCTCTATGCAGGGTTTCTTCTTTATGTCATGTCCAACAGTTTCTAAACATTGAAAGAAGTACTTAGTACAGGTAGATTCAAACTGTATTCATAATAATAATAAAAATTAATTAACGAATGAATTATTTAATTGGATCATTCCACAAAATTTCATGGACAACTAATTGGAACGGGAATATCCTGAAAATGTAATTACAATAATTGAGAAAAAAAATGCGGGAGAATTAAATTTTCATCATACATAAAATTAAAGGAGGACAAAAAAAGAAAAAGATAACTACTACAAATCTAATATTACAGAAAGAACATTCATTATAATTGATGTACAAGTAGCACTTTTACATAGCGATGCAATCTTTTTTCATCTCCATTACAGGACGTGTGTTAAATAAACAATCTAATGGAAAAAAAAAAAAAAAAACANTGTTAAACAAAGAAATTTTCAAAAAAAAATAAACAAAATAAACAAAATCACCAAACCTAGCTACATTAATTATCTTTAAAATTAGTTGTTAATTTTTTTTTTCCCTAATTCATAGTTCCTGAATTTTGAAAACAATCCTTCCATCAACAGATTCAAGAAGCCCAATATCATCAATGGAGTAGTGATCTTCCGCACTATCATTATCGCGACGATGATCATCAAAGGAAATGTTCAAGTCCAAAGACACACAAGGAGCACTAGCAGGAGTTGTCTCCTCCAGTATTGTAACGACCTGATCATCTTGCTGTGAGTTTTGGTGGATAGGCGGCGGAGGAGAACACGCCCTCGATCTGGAGCTGAAGCTTTCGCAGCTCAAAATGACAATGGCATCGGCGAGAGAAGCTTCTTCTCCGCTGGAATTAGTTACTCGTCCTCTTTCCATAGCTCTCTTAAACCCAATCTGCGATCGGTAATCGGACTGTTCCACGTCTTCGATCAAGAACACCCTCCGAGGATTCCGGGACACGGCTTCGGCGAATCGTTCTATGTAACTGCTGCTCTGCTCGTCTCTGGACCTTTTGTTTCCGCAATAATAATCCTCCGTCGAATCCGCCGATCTAGTCGCCGAGAAAACGCTCAGAGAGATGGAAACGAAATCTCTCTGCGAGCCGAACACGAGCTTGGCCAGTTCCCTAGCGATCTTCTCTTTGGCGTCCGCATCCACGCCTTGAAAGACCAACCACGTTTCTTCTTTGACCTGGTCAACGCTGTTTCCCGATTTTTCTTTTCTTCTCGCCGTGCCGGACCTGCATTTCAATACCGTCCTGGCGATTTCGGGGATTATTTCTTTCTGCCACGGCACTTTTCTCTCCAGCTCATTGCATAGGGTTTTCAGATTCTCCGCGCTGGGCTCTTTGAATCTGTGCGAGTACTCGGTCTCCATTGCGTCGCTTGAAGAAGCTGAATTTGGTGTCGAATTGGGATTCGAAGAAAATGGTGGTCGTTTTGGATCGTCATTGTGCTCCGGAATGTACATTCTCAAACTCGGCTCGGAGGTCTTGATATTTTTATTGTTATTATTATTATTATTATCATACATCCAGCTCCATGACTGGTTGCGATGGAAATTATTATTAGGGTTTTGTTGCTCGTATGAAAAACCAGAAGCGGATGAAGAAGGCGATGCGGAAGAGAATGTGATCAGGGTCTTCTCGGAAGAATTTGGTTGGCGGTGCATCGAGTTGCAAATGGAGTTCCACTTTTTGCAAAGTTGGGAAACTGGGACACACTTGTGCTGGTAAAAAAGAGAACAAGATAATTGCAAAAGGTAAAAAAGTTAGCTTGGTGGACCATATTTTGGTAATAATGAAAGTTTATTTTTAGGGAAGTTTGGAGATAGTAATTAAGACCTGATCATTGGTTGCAACTGGTTTGGCGTTGTCGTTTTTGCATTGCTGGAGCCATGCAGGTAAGGTTGAAGTAGTGGAATCGCTGTTGCAAGTCGTGCTTTGAAAGCTTCGAGCTTCGACCTCGAACTTGGCTGAGCACTCGGCGCAGCAAGTTAGCTGCTTTTTATGATCTCCTCCAACTTCGACCGTCAAGCTGTTATTACTGATCCCATTTTTATCTGCACATGTTTTGCTCGTAGATTCGCTTTTTGGGTCACTGAAGATTTAAAACAAGAAAAGTTGATCATAACAATAATGAACGACATGAAAGGCAAAAATAATAATAATAATAATAAAGGCAAAAACACAAATTAAAAAAAAAAAAAAAATCCTTCATAATTTTCACCCTTTTATAGATTTAAATGATTATTCTCTTTAGATGATGCAGTACTTGATTTGAGAAGAACACCAAAATAGTTAATTTGAAACTTTAGGATTATTTACCTTTCAGCTGTGACTAGACTCAAGCGCAAGCTTCCTGCAGGAATTGTAAGAGGATGAATACCCCAGACAGCCTCGAGCGATGGATGGCCAGATTTACACCTCATGTAAGTTTGAAAAGTTGCAATCCCCATAAGCCAAAACTTTGCATTCTCTCCAATCCCACATACCAATTTCCCAAGCTCCATGATCATGTGCTCCACAGGACAATAAGCCCTATATTCGGTGGAACAAGCCCTATATTCAGCTGTCCATTTCAGATCTCCCAAATACAAGATAACCCCTTTTCCCACACAGCTTCTCAGGAGGCTTTTAAGCTCTCCGAGTTTCTGTTCCACCTCTGCTCTCGAGTGCTGCCCAAAAGAAGACAGAGATAGTGAAATGAATTTGACCTCTCTCAGAGCCTCAGGAACACGATCTTCTTTATCAACCTTATCTTTCACTCCTCTAATCACACCCTCAATGCTAGAAAGGCACTCTCCTACAATCACAATACTTTTCTTTTTTCTGTTAGTCAGTAAACTCTCCACCACACTTTCAACATCCTCATTCCTAATCGGATCCGATTCAGCAGCTCTATAATTAGTATCAGAGGGTACCTGGAGAGAGTAAGAAAGTTCCTTAGACTTGGAAGGAGGTGTTTGAGAAGTCTGCAGAGAGCAAATCTCCAAAGAGACAGCCTGTTCGATATTGCTTTTGACTTGAGTACTAGAAAAGCCAGCTTCCCTCATGACTCTGCTGACGCTGGGATCGTCGAGAATGGAGATGATGAGCTGCTCGAGCTCGATTTTGACAGCGAGGAGGGGTTGCTGCTGGTTCTCAACGGAGCCGCGGCGCTGGTGAGCCTGAGCGCGCTTGAAGGCGGCAACCAAGGCGTTGGAGATGGAAGGGAAAGCGTGAGAGTGAGAGTGAGAAGCGAGCATGGGGCTGGAATTGGAAGCCGGGAGGCGATTGAGAGCGACGTTGAAGCAGAGCTCCAGGGCTTTGCACTGGAGGGGGTGAGAGTGGGACTGGAGGCAAGCAGTCCGCAGGAGACCTGTGGAAGACGAAAGCATGGTGCTTGCCACGTGGAGAGGAGTGACTTGGGCATGGCCTCGACGCCTTGCTAGACTCACTGCCTGTTTCACCACGCTCGCTGCCTCCGCTGTCAGTCCCTGCTGCACTGTGCAACCCCCTGCTCTCATCTTTCTTTCTATTTGGATATCAATCCCTACCCTGCTGCTTAAATATTAACACCTCCTTCCTTCTTTATATATCTATGACAGATTGCTTAATTTTAATAACGTGATAGAGGACGGAGTTGTGGAGATTTTGTAGGTTCCATGGATGTGTTCCCAATGGAATGAAAGAAGAACAGGCAAGTGTTTGATATATGGAAGTTTCTTTCTAGGTTTTCAAACCCAAACTGAGGAATACGTAATAGCTATATATTATGCACTAGTGTAGTCCCATGAAGGTTTGTATGTTATATCTAGTCTAGATGATGATGATGACAATTTAGTCTTGGCTCTTGGGTGAGAGAGAGAGGGAGAGAGAGACAAAACACAAAAACACATACGCGGAGAGAAATAGAGAGTAGGAGAGAGAGAGAAAGGGGGAGGGTCTGAAATTTATGGGAGGTGGGGTGTGCTTTTCTTGTAGGAGAGGTAAAATTTGGGGTCCAAAGTCTATTTTGTAGCGGAAAGTGGAATGCATGTGCTGACAAGCAGAGCGAATTCACCAGTATCAAAGGCAACTCAGCTTTGCCTTCTCTCTCTCTCTCTCTTGCACTCATCAAATTTCATAAAAAGCAATCGTGTTCGTAAGTGGGTCTCTCTCTTTTATGCAAAGTTTTTAAATAAAACTATATATGCTAATTAACCTATAGAAAAATAAACATTCCCACTCTCTCTCTCTGTAGCATATATGTATATACAACAATCTTTGGCATATATATATAATGTTTTTTTCGTTATCTTATTACTAAATTCCAGCCAGCCATTGTCCTTTTTATATATTTTTCTTGGGGGTACAAAACCAGTGTCTTTCTTAATTTTAAAGCAATAAAAAAAAAAAACTCCAAATATGAGCCGTATATACAATGAGAAGAAATAAGAGAAACTTAACACAAACTTATTATTGCTTAATTTAAGCGTGTAATGTAAGAGAAAAACCACGCTCCTCACCTAATACGAATAGTACCACCGTGCCAAAAGATGACAATATTGATAATTAGCTGATCACCATATATTGAAAACACCGAGTAGCTCCATATCCTCAAAAATTGGGGGGCCCAAGGAGGGCCTAATGGGCTAATTTTCTTTCTCACCATCCGCCAAAACCGAGGACCTGAAAAGAGGAGGGGGACTTTGTGTCCGAAGGAATCGGGAACTGTGTACGATTTACTTCCGGACTCAAAGACATGGAATAAAGGCTAAAGTGTAGTGCTAGTACTATACCCCATCTCTGTGATTTAATAGGGTTATTCTTTTTTTTGGTTAAATTTATTAGGGTTATTCACAAGATGCTTGAAATTGCATATATATATATATATATATATATATATATATATATTGCATTTGCATGGGGATCAAGAACACAAAAACAGTAACACCTATCTGATTTTTCTTCTCTCTCTCCATTATTACATAAAGTTGGAGCTTTTGAAGCCCTCCTTATTAATTGGTTTGAAAACTGAACCATACAGATTCACCAGTGAAAGAAAAATAAATTTTAATTCATAAAAATATATAGTAACGACCTCATCCAGAAGTCACAGAGCATTGATGGGTCTGCTGGTTTTTCCTTTTACGTGTCCAATCCAGCAACATTAGGTCTCCAACTTCCCTGTTCCTGCCAAGTCATTGCTAAAATGCATGGGTGTTCTTCAGCTTCTCAAAGTACTAATTTTTTTTTTTTTGTCTCTGTCTTTTTTTTTATTTTTTAAATTTGGTATAGAGTTGGAGGAATTTGAGTCACTAAAAAACATTATTAGCTAGCAAGATTTGTTTTAATCTAAATCAAAAAGTCCAAAGCACAAAAAGAAAACCTCTTCAAAAGGAAAATTTACCCCAATATATAATTAAAAGTACCAACTACCTCTGGCAAAGATAAATTGAAATCCCAACTTTGGCAAAATGTTTCTAATTTCATAACAACCTTAAAGTTTCTATTAAATGATTAAGACATTAGGGTTCAAAATATTAATCTTTATTTTTCCTCTCATTAAGCTTACTATAATTTATTCCTTAATTATACATTAAACTGGTCAGGTGATTAAAGAAACATTAAACTTTGACTGCTCTAAAATCTCCTATATGATGGAAGGACCACTTCCTCAGAATCCACAATGTCCCGATTACGAAAGGTCATATTCATGATATTGGCTAAGAGATACTGCATGTCTAGCTAGTTTCTATGAGATCTCTAGATCTCATTATTCTATACCCTTTCCACGAGATTCACACAATGCTTAATTGATTAACTAATTAAAAAAAGGAACCAACTAGCAGATTCAAAAACCTCAAAGACAAAATGGACCCGAGAAAATAATTTATGTCTATATAAGTGACTTACTTATGTAAAAGGTTACAAAGACCATGGTACAAATTTCTTGGCCGGATAATTAATAATTAATCTTTCTCAACCAGCCAATCCAAACAAAATTTTTTGACATTCACGCATTGGATCAAAACCTCGTAGGCCTCCTAGCTAATTCATGAGCAGATTCAGTCACTGTTTCACGTTTGGAGGGTGTGTATTTTAGCTTCGTTTTGGACCATTTTTAATTAAGCCGCTTTAATTGGAACTTATATTCTGCAGCGTGCCTTGATTTACATAGAAAGAAGAGCTAGACCATCACTGATCACCCTCTTTATCTTGGTGCTCTACTACAATATAATTAGAATAGTACATAAATTCACTCTGATCAGAAAACATTATTTTTCTCACACGACAAACGAGAGATCTCCCTTTCAAATCCTCAATCATCTTCTACTTTGCTTAATCAATTAATTAATTTTATGGGAAATTACTGTTTCTTTCCCAACTTAAATTGACAACTGGTAAACCCAAAGGACCATATATACATGAGTCTGTTTCGTTATTTATAGCATGCCTAATATATGCATGATTTTTTGACATGAGGATTGCTTGCATGGTTGCTCAAGCTATATATTTATTCTTCAAGTGTATATATGTATATATAAGAGTTTTAAGATCAGCTACCAATCTACCCCGACCAAGCGACTCTTCTGGTTGTTTGGTGTGGTATGGAATAGGTGGACACTTGGTTTTTTTTCATAGCGCGTGAGGTGTACGCGACGGAAATTTAATCAGATATGTAGGACCCGGAAAAGAGTCTCCCATAAACAAAAAATAATCCAAAAACCCTAACTGTTTATTCTTTCTCGGCGAGCACTTCTGGTTCAGTCCCCAGTCAAAAAGCTTCTTCTATATATCTTTGTTGGCCTAAAAAGACATACAAAGGCACCAAATAATTTGAATGGAAAGCATTATGCAATTGCTACAAAAGGAGTGTTTGAATGAGAGGAATATATGCAATCGCTTACAATACACCCTAACCCAACTCCCTCCTCTGTCTCTCACCAATAACGGTTTAACTTTTTTGGTCTAAATAAAGAATAACTGTAACAAAGCCATCAATAACTGTTTGCTTGCTAATTCTGTGTTTGGAACTAACACCATGGGAGATTTTTGTAACAAAGTGAAAGTTTGGTTTATCTTTCTTCTTCTTCTTTCGCTATCATGCCCCTTGAATTTAATTTTCCATGGGAGTAACACAATGCATTGGAGTCTAAAAATCCAATTTTATTTTAATTTATTTTATCTCTTTTGCTTAAAGTAAAGCACTCTATCATAAAGCAACATATTTTAAAAGTAAAATATGGCATTATCTACTCAAAAGTGCCGCTCATTTTATGCTTTTAAGCTTCAAATAAGCATCTTTGGCTTCTATGTGGCCATGTGGGTGAAAGCAATAACCAAGAGAGGGAACAAAATAAACAGAGAGAGAGAGAGAGAGAGAGAATAGTTAATAGCATTTGGCTGGCCGGCCAGACTTAAAGGTTGCAATGGAGAAAAAGTTGCTCTAATTTTGACATGACAGCCTTGTTAAGATAAAGGTGATGGGGAATTACGTACCACACACTTCTTTTCCCAAAAGTTTTCATTATTTTTATGCCTTAGTATCTATAATGCTATAAATCAAACTTATGTTTCATTTTAAGCTTTGCTTAAAAGCCTGGAATCATCAGTGTATTCAAATAGCTAGTTTTAGCTACTAATATACTCTGCAAAGATATTACCAAAAAAATATATATATATACTCCGCAAAGAAACTGCTCAATACGAAGGACTTGGTGCTTTTCCTAGTGTATTTCAGCGATTGCTGGATCTTATACTTACAAATAGAATGACAACAATGTGCTCACAGTACAGTCTTCAAAGCCAAGGGCTTTTAAACTCCGCTACAGCTAATAAATAAAGGGGGTGCAAAGCATAACACTTTTTTTTTTATAGTAAAATTTGCATTTTATTTTTAGATTAATTAATATTTTTTTTCTTTCCGAGTTAAAAAGTATAGATGATTTGACTAAGTTTTCCTCATGCCTTTTTATTTCCACAGTAGGAAAATTGGGAGGTTCATGTATCTTGGAGAGTAGTACAGGTTGCAGATAAGGATATGATACCTTTTCTAGTTTCGCAGCTAGCATGTAATTTGCAAGACTGAAAAAAAAAATTACTCTCTGTACTTAAGAGCAGTAAAATATACAATTCCACTTTCTCTGTCCTCTGTGGAAATACCCTACAAAAAAGAAAAAGAAAAAAAAAAGAGTCAAACCAAGGCAGGAAGGTAGAAATTGATTAAATAGATCGGAACACAGTTCTAAATTAATTTTGACATTAATTAAGAGCAGTTGTCCGAGTTTGTTCTATCATTGCTCATTTTCATCTGCCAATAAGATTTTATTGCTAGACAGTATTGCAAGAAATCACCGGATGCAATCGCATTGATTTCTTTTTCTCAAAACCCTGTTTCTTTATTTACCAAAAAAAAAAAAAAGAGTAAAAGTAAGCCCCATTTCTTTCAGCTGTCTTGAGTAAGTAGTTAAGGGTTCTTATTAAGAAAAAAAAAATATTAAAGTTTTGTTTGTTAATGTTTTCAATTTTATTTTATTTTTCATTTTTTTCTATTAAATTATGTGTAATTTACTTATTTCAATTGTTTGTTAGAGTTAATTAGTTGTAGTTAGAATTTATTAGACATATCAATTGACTACAAATTAAAAGAAATAAAAAAAATATTTAAAACTAACAATTTTAATTGTGTTTCATTTGGTTTTCTTATCATAACTAACACTAAAGTAAGCAAACTACAATCAATTTTAGTAGAAGAAACAAAAAACAAAAAACAACAACCAATCACATTAATAAACTGGCACCTGACATTAAAGTTTCTAGATTATTATTTTATTTTTATGCATACATTGTTTTTCTTTAATTTGTTTCTTAACCAAATATGATTTGTTATTAAGTCCTCGGTGTTAATCAATTACGCCACCAAAATAAGATCAATTTTCTAAAATGAGAAGGCATTATGTTCCCCTAATTATTATGCAGCACTAGTTTCATCTCTCTTTAGATCTAAACCCCTTTCTATTTTCAAACCTTTTCATTCCAAACGTTATACTCTATCTCTAGGTGGAAGGCAAACAGTCCGAAGTCCTGAACTACGCACCAAGCGAAAGGGAAATTCATTCTTAATCATCTGGCTACCAATCAAAAAATTGAGCATGAATGGAAGAGACACATAACTCACTAGGCGAGTTCAAGAGGAACAGATAATGCAAAAATTTCACTGCCAAATTATGCCACTAATCTGGTGTTTCAAATTGAGTAACGTTATATTAACAGAACTATGGTACACCAAATCATCTATCATTAACTAGAATTTAGAATTTCGGACCCAAAAAAAATAAAAAATGAAAATTCTTTTCATCTCTCTTTAGTTCTAAACCCTTTTCTATTTTCAAATCTTTTCATTCCAAACGTCATACTCTATCTCTAGGTGGAAGGCAAACAGTCCAAAGTCCTGAACTAAGCACCAAGCGAAAGGGAAATTCATTCTTAATCATCTGGCTACCAATAAAAAAATTGAGCATGAATGGAAGAGACACATAACTCACTAGGCGAGTTCAAGAGGAACAGATAATGCAAAAATTTCACTGCGAAATTATGCCACTAATCTGGTGTTTAAAATTGAGTAAACGTTATATTAACAGCACTATGGTACACCAAATCATCTTTCATTAACTAGAATTTAGAATTTCGGACCCAAAAAAACAAAAAATGAAAGTTCTTACAAATGTATATACTTCTACTGAGTCCATGTATACAATATGATCTTGAAAACTTTGATTATTACATCAATACATATTTTACATAAAGAAAATAAAAATGTCCTTGGTTAGTAGTTTATGCTACTCCATGTTATCGATATGATGGACAAAATAATAATAAAAAGTACGAAGAATGAGAACTAAATTGTCAGTAAGGTAGTAGCTAACAAACCTGTGCATAAGAGGTTTACTTATCGTGGCCATTTAATAAATTTTCAACATGATCAATACGAAGTAGTGGAGAAAGCAAGCTCTCCACACTTGATCTCTGCTTCCTAGTTTCCTCAAGTATTAACAAATGAGCAGCCTCGCAATCTTTATCACTTGGAAAACCAAGTACCCATCTTCCATCTGCCAAATGACTGGACATTTCTGAAAGGTGGCCTTTGAATTTACTCTGAACAAATTTTGGATCAAACT
Source organism: Ochetophila trinervis (assembly GCA_003254975.1). Lineage (NCBI taxonomy): Eukaryota > Viridiplantae > Streptophyta > Magnoliopsida > Rosales > Rhamnaceae > Ochetophila > Ochetophila trinervis. Next base: position 26,042 of record QANX01003416.1, read on the forward strand.
CACGTATCAGCAGATGCAACCATGTTGGATGAGTCTCATCTATCTTTGGCTGTTGTTCCAATTAGAAAAACAATTATGAAGTCAATCATTTAAAGAATACAGTGTTCCTTCAGAAGAACTGTATCAAAGAGAATCATTTTTCCCCTAAAAATTTCACAAAATTAATGAGTTAATGCAGAACAACACTTTATGGATTGTTCGCATCTTATCAAGTCTATTTCCCTCCTAGAAAGAACTCTAGCCTCCATTCTCACAAGTAAGAACCATACTATATTGTTAAATTATTATAAACAACCCTTGACCAGCATGACTTGAAATTTACAAGTTCAATAACTTACATCTAACCCAGCCAATGGAGCGATAGCTAGTACAACTCCTCGTTGACTTCGGAAAGGATGTTTCTCTGTCAGAAGCAATTTGCCAGAAATTCCTCTGGCCACAGGTATTAGGTAAATATCCCTGATGCCAGCATTTGAAAATGAAATTCTACAAGGGATTCCAGAGCCTGAAAAAGGGCTATGAAGTCAAAAGATGAACAAATGTGATCTTAATTTTAGAAAACTTGAAGTTTTACTAAAAAAATATCCAACCTAAAGAAACCTCCGAACCGAAACTTGCAGATGAAACATCTGAAGCATGGGTTGTACCAGAATCAGTAGCTGTACTTGGCATTGAGTTCAGCAAGGGATATTCAAGCAAATCTCCAGTGAGAATAGATGACTTCAGCTGAAGATGGAGAATGAAAACCTGAACATAGAATAATTGTAAGGCATTCTAGATCCAAGTGAACTCTAACGAGGAACTAACAGAAAAACAAAAAGGCAAATGCCTGTGTTGAATAATGCAACATATATGTTGAGAAATTCAAAAGTTGACATGTAACAAGTGAAGATGAGTTTTTGGAACAATATGGCTCAAGAAGCAATGCAATGCAACAGAGAAATTAACAAAAAAATCCAAGTTGAACACCTCTGAATCCACAGAGAGACGATTGGGACAGAATTCTCATTCAAAAAGCAGAGCCAAGATCTGAAGGAATACATCTAAAAATCTCTGTCCTTCTTTGGGAAGAAGATGAGTAATTAAACAAAAGCAAATTAACAAAACGATACCGTTTTAAGCAACAGTTCTTAAACAGTTAACAGCTATACTGAAATTTAAAAGAATTAAACTGTTGTCTAATGAAACGGGGCGCTTCATCCTTGCTTAAATGAAACGCTGCATGTCATGCTTCTTTGAATCCAAAATTAAGCCAAACGACGTCGTGTTTGCCAACAGTAACTTCAGATTTAGAACTTAAGTCGTCTTCCCATCGAAAAGACAGTCTAGCCACAACTAACAAATGTGTAAGTGGTACAAATAGCAATAAATAATCTTTTTGGCAAGTCTCAGATCAGAACAACTTAATGCATATGTGCTCACTTTTAGTTACTGCACATATAAGAATTTAGGTAGACTAAAGTGTATAAAAGTGATGATTCTGCATGGACTTTGTACAATTCCAGTCCACATGACATTTGACTCTGTTAGAAGTTCGTTTGGAGCTTAAATTAATTTAGAACTTAAACAAAATCAAGAAATGCATCCTAAAAACAAAAATTAAACAAACATCTAGCAAGAATGAAGATAAAAAACCTTCACTGCCTCAACCATCCTATGCCAAGCATTATATGTAGTTGATTCACCTGCAATATATAAACACATTTACTTTCAAAGAAAAAGTTCTAAATAAGATCATACTTTCTGAGGGTCAAAAGAGGAAGCATCTGAATTTATTGAAGAAAAATAAAGCCTACTAATAACAGAATATTATACAATACCATCAATGGTTTGCTGGCCAACGGCAAGCTCTAGGGAAAAAAAGGGATCTTTAAACAGGGATGATTCTTCAAGTGCTGCAGGCAACATTAGAATTAATTAACTGAAATCAGTTTAAGTTGTCCAACATCAAATTACTTATTCAATGAAAATAATTATCTCCTTTCCAATACTTTATTATAATCAATGATTATTTGGCTACATATAAAGTAAACCATATTGGATCACCTCATAGTAGAAGTAGATGGTGCTCAACTGTTAATTGGGCAGATAAAACTTTTGGCCATTCATTTCTGAAATAAGATATAATACAACTAAACAAAACTTCACCTGTTTTACAGCTTGCCCATTCTTTTCTGAAAGCATCAGGCATGTGATCAAACCAACGTCCGTCAAGTTCCTTAAGAATGAATTCACATGACTGCTCTAATGAAGTCTGTCAAGAGCAACTAGAAAATATAAAACTTAGAAAGTTGGATGAAAAGTACAATAAGGTTTCACTAAAGAACAGTTAGAGGTTATAAAAATCTTAAGGTAGCCTTGAGGCTTATCACCCAAATGAACAAGCCTCAAATTGTTTCAAAAAAAAAAATATATATATATATATATATATAAATATAATTATGGAAATCTTAAATTCATGAAAAGAAAATAAGTTAAATGTTAGTTTTAGTCTTTCTCTGATTAGTTGAGTTTCTTTTTCCCTCCATTAAGTCTTCCATAGTCCTTTCTATCAAACATTCTTCAACACCATCATCACTACACAATAAAACAAAAACAATAAAGTTAGATAAGCAAATAAAATAGACAAGTTCAATATATTTAAATATATAATAAACACTTCAATTAAACTTTATAAAGAAAAATTGATACCTGAATTAGAGTAGAGGAGGTAGGAAGAGGACATGTGCGTCAACACGAAAGTACAAGAAAAAAAATATAAAACCCCCGAAAGAAAAGGAGTGATGTACCCTACTAACCTGTTTTCTGCCGACAGAAACCAATGTGCCGAGGCTTCCAGTTTTTCTCTTCTTCTGGTTATCTCTATTGTTCATATTTTACTTGGTTCTTCCAAAGGCACCTCCAAAATCCATTCAGATAACAAGCAGATTTGAGGCGTACGGCTCAACGGCACGAGGCTATGGCTTTGAGCCTTCAACTTATCGCTCGCATGCCTCAAAACAATTTTAAAACAACAAATAGTTTCATTTCTTTGAATAAATATTTTTTTTTCCTTTTCATTTATCTGAAAAGGCTGACAAATGACCAGTTTTTCTCAAGAACTTCACATTAGTCTTGCCAGCCACTTTATGAAACACCATCAATCACCCAAATTCCACTCAGATGCATAATTTCTTCTAAATTTGTGAAAGACAATAATTTTGCAAACAATATACATGGATATCAGGCAACAATCCTCGAACACAACAGCTACCTCATACAATGACTTTAGTAGTAACATGGGAAAGTAAGCAGGAAACAGAAAAGTCATCATCCATCTCAAACTGGTAGTAGAAATTTCTCCAGCACCAATATTTGACATATGAAAAGTTAAAAGAAAATAACAAATATCAGTGGTACTGTACCAACTACCAAAACCACCAAATCCTTACATTGAATAGTTGTAGGTTATAATCCTTGATCCTTTTCCCTTGAATAGTCAGTAGCTTCCGCAAGAACCACCCTGTATGCCATTGTATTTGTACAGAGAATGGCGGTTGGCTAGCTAAAACCTTCAATAATGCATTTAAAATCTGTGAAAATAAACATTATTCCATCATGAGACATATTTCACCTTAAACTGGGTTTAAGCAACCAGTTGAATTAACATATTAATGAAAAATATAGAAAGCCATAGATTGAAATACATTGCTAAACTGAAAAATTAACATAAAAATTATCAGAGGAAACTATACCTGATCAATGAATCTCACAAGGATATTTCCATCCATTACCTGCAAAAGTTATATCGTATGTCAATCCTAAGAATGTTTACTGATATAATACATTAAGAGAAAGGTTAATTCTAGAAATGTGGCCATTTGTCATATCTTTATTATCAGAAAAACCAAAATGATTTTGTACTTTATAGTATTAGTTATCTATGCATTAAGAAAAAAAGAAAATGAAAAATTGATTGTTGAGACATAAATTAAACTCGGGATAGAGTAGGGGAAGGGGGGAAATTCATATAGAATAATAAAATATTTGATATTCACCGTCATTTCATGCATTCCACTTATCCCAATCATTGGAGCGAAAAAATAATCAAGATCTGTATAGACATACAAAAAACAAATAAATCGAGAAAATTACTCAAAACAAGCAAAAGAAAGAAAACAAAATATCAGTTTTGATTCCTTTCTGAAGTAAAAAACGACAGTACGAAGCAAACAGATACCTTTACTTTCTGCTATAATAAGCAACACGAACAAAGATGCTAGCAGTAGACTGAGATTCTCAGAGAAAATACTATCAAGTATTCCACTCCTGCATCTGGGAAAAAATTGTAATAGGTGAAATGCACAAGGCAATTCTAGGCATTTCTATAATAGTTTCCACACACACACACAAATAAAATAAAAAATTAAACTAGATGTTTATTTTAGTTGAGCTAGAAACTATCCCCAAGTACAATGGCCAAACAGAATCTTCACAAGTTTCACACTGACTGAATGTAAATAAAAAAAGTTTGAATGTTGAAAACAAATCTAAAGGATTAAAATAAATATATAAAAAAAGATAGAAATAAAATATCTTCCTCTAATGACAGATTGGAAGCAAAAAATATATTAATAAATAAATAAAACACTAACAAAGGAGATCCACCAACCTTTCTGTGCATACTTCATCACTGGGGCAGGTGATGTTTTCTTGGCTTTCATATTCAGGACCTGAACATACCATACTTTCCATTTTATTCAAATGCTCAAACAAAGAATTAGGATAACTAATCTCCCCATCTGTGTTCTCTTGAAGAGCATTCCTCACACTTGAGGACATATAAGGATATAGAATAGTAGCAGCCACAGAATTGATCATGTCTTTTCCACCAATAACTTGAAGAAGACGAGAAACAAGAAACAGAGATATGACTGTAGAAAATTTTGAGCCCTGAACCATAAATGAAAATCTTCAATATTACACAGAGAGAGAGAGAGGGAGAGACATCGCAGAAAATTTAGTATGCAGTTACCCAAAGGTTGATTTAATATGAAGATATCTATAATTGTTAAGTGTAATAAAGGTTAATCAGTTTACTCAAGTTGCAACCTTAGGAGCAACTTTAGACATACTACTTGACAATTTCCAAGTCCAAGTATGTATAAATATGAGAGATAATCCATACCATAGAAATCTAGTGATGGTAAAATATAAGGTTTTCAGAAAACCAGCCCCTCATACGAAATGTATGTGGTAAATTATCAAGTCTGTATACAAATAATTAACCACAGCTTCTAGTTCTAAAGATATAAAAACCAAAAGACCACATATGCAATAATATAACACTGATGAACTCATACTGAAAAGAAAAAAAAAATTATAAAAAGTTCACAAGAACATGACACCAACATTGCAAACTATTGTTTCTCATGAAGACAATAAACTGAAAAAGAACAAACAAGAAGAAGAATGTCTCACATTGCTCTGCCTGAACTGTAGTAATGGAAAGACTATTAAACTGAGAAGATTTTCAGTTACTAATCTACTCAAACGAAATTCTCCAACCTTTATTATGTCTTTAAAGTAGTAAAGATCATCAACAATTTTATCAGTTTCCTGAAGTAGTTCTTTTCTTTTTTGTTGAGTGCGTGTCTCCCTGCATTGAAAACAAATATTTGGCATACTACATAATATGCAAACTACTATCAATCTCCTAGACCAATAAAAGAGAAGCCTCTTTACCAAAAATTGAAAAGAACATACTCTTCAGCAAGGACAATGGCATCTAGATGAAGGCACTGCTCTTTTAAGCTTAAAACCAAGTTCGAGAAGTATTTTGAGACTGGAGGAGTTGTTATGTACTGATAGACCATATCGTCACTAACTGCATAACCAAAAGGATACTGTTGCAAGATGCCGAAAATGCATTTTATATTAAAAATTTAATGTGATCTTCTATTTGCAAAACGAAAAACAATCACACCAAAAATAAAAATAACAAGAAATACCATTGTATATGCTGAGGGTTAATGCACGTATAGCTGTCTGAATCATCTTCTCCTCATGGTGAGAAAATTTAAGAGCCTCATTATACAGGGGAAATGAGACTACAGCATCCTGTAAACAGCAATAACAAATCAAATATGCGATACCGAAACAGTAACTAATAAGTCAGATACTGGGGAAAGGAGGGAGGAGTCAAGGATGTATTACATGCAAGAACGGAGGTAAACAAGCATACTGACAATTAGGATCCAATTTGAGTCTTTAGCCATAACTAAATTAATATTTTTTTTTCCATTAAACTTGTAAATGGATAAGCAACCTAGATTAGCAATATAATGGTAAAATGTCACAACAAATAAATGGTCAAATCACAATCCTCCACATGAGACACCATTATGTTTTATAAACACGAGAAAATAATATAGATCAGACTGAGCCTTGATGGCCATCATGTGAAACCACTAGGTGAACAAAGTGGAAAACACAGGGCACACAAAATAGCCCAGTTCTTGGTCTAACACACTTTACCCAAAAGAGCCACAAACAAACACCCCTACTTTTTCTTTTCTTCTTTTCTTTCTTTTTTTCCCTTTTTATTACATATAGAGATGGAGTACAAACCATATGCAAAACAAATAAAAGCCAAAGTTGCATCCAAAACTGCACATGCTCAATGGCAAATAGTTTGTAAATAAATCTAACATATACAAACTTATACGTACCCCATGAACCTTAACAAGAAGACAAAGGGTGTCCCTGTTTAATTTACCGCTCACTGCTCTGTGTTAAGAGAGAGAGAGAGAGAGAGAGAAGACAAGAGTAAGTAATTAGAAAGTAGCTTCACTAATAATTCAAATATTAAATTCAAACTAATTGCTGTATTGAGAAACAAGAAAATAGAAAATAAGGTGCCGTTTGGTAACATGGTTAGTTTTTAGTTTTTTTTTCCTACCTAATTGTGCGTAATTTGCTTATATAAATGTTAGCCAATTATAGTTATAGTTTGTTAGACATATTAAACAACAATAAACTTAAAGGAAAGCAAAAACCCAACATAATTTGAGGTTGCGTTCATGTTTTTTTTGGTTAACTTATATGCTTAACAAACTCTAACTACCACTAACTACAAACAATTGACATAAGTAAAGTACAAACAATTAGGTAGGGAAAAAAAAAAGCTAAAAACCAACCATGTTATTTAGAAGTAGACTAGAATAAAACCCCCTAAAAGTGTTGCATTCAATAAAACCTCAAAAATGTTACTTTATTATGGACAATATTTCTCTATTACGGATAAATGTTACACCGTTATGGATTTTACAATGTTACTCTATTATAGACAAGTGTTATTCATCCATAATAGAGTAACATTTTTCCGTAATAAAGTAACATTGTCCATAATAAAGTAACATTTTTTAAGGTTTTATTGAATGCAACACTTTGAGAGGTTTTATTCTAGAATTCTCCCGTTATCATAGGCACCAATTATTTCAATAAGAGAGATCTAATCCTACAACTTATAAAGAGAGATAGAGAACAACCTTAAAAAAGATACAAAATACGGAGCTAAATCTCCTCCATTAAAATCATATTCATGTGCCATAATCTTGTTAATATAGTCATTGCTGAAACAATAATCTGCATTATAAAATCACTTGTGAATCACCATTGTTATGAGAATTAATCAAAAATATTATTTGCTAGACAAAAATAAATAAAAATAAAAAGTGCAGGCATTCAAAAAAAATAACCGTAGAGAAAGAGAACCTAAAAATTCAAGAAGTTAAATTTAAATATAAATTGGATTTAGTATCTTACAACTTACAAATTGCATGTTCACTATCCATGTTCTGTATCATTATGCTCAGATACTGAAGCAGCGGTGCCTCAATTTTTGAATTTGTACTAATCTTAAGTACACGAACAAATTCTGCTAAAACTTGGCATTCCATAAAATATCTGCATAAATTATTACAATATGGCCATTAAAAATCAGCATTGAAACCGTACCAACAAAGAATGCTGCAGAATTCATACTCGAAAATCATCGGATCTTGTCTATCACCATAAGTAACTATTTCCACTATAGACTGCAATAGATCCACCACTAATTCCTGAATTGCAATTTGAGGATTAAAAGAATGAGAGAGAAAGAACGTATAGAAATTAATAGCAGCTAACGTAATAAAATTGAAAAACATGTAATGATAAGCATAGTTACCCTATTATGCATATCCACAACTTTGATCGCCCGCAGTTCATTGACAATGTATCTATATCCACAAATAAACTCCAAATCATAATAAATTATGATATGTCGTTGATAACTATGAATGGGATAACTATATCCTTTACCGAATCCTAATTGACCATATAAAAATCACCGTTAAATCTTAATGCATCTAATTCTGACAGCAATCACTATAGATTTTTGAAGGAAAAAGCTTATATACTACGATCAGAAACAATGTTCTTTGAAATTTGGAAAGAAATTTGGGTAGAGAACTTACTTGAAATACTGAAGAGAAAAGCGGTCGATGGAACGCCAGAGAGAGCGCCACATGGCGACTGGTAGAGAGGATCTAGAGGTTGAAGATCTGGAAGGAGAAGGAGAGGGTCAAACGTGTGGTTACAGAGAGTTGAAGCAGAGCAAGAGCATTTCCGCATTTGTGAAATTTTTTGGTCCTCGCGCTGGCTTAGTTTGGATTGGCCGTTTGTTGGTGGTTTACGGGTCCGATATCCGCACCAAACTTTCAACGTTCCAATTTATTTTCGTTTCTTGTTACCGTTTGGTTCGCAAAAGTGACGACGTGTTCTCGAAGAAATACCTTTTTTTTTTTCTTTTTTTTGCAATTTTTTTTCCTTATTTGCTCACATACCGACTGAAAACGGCTTTACTCTCGACGTGTAATCTGTAGACTGCGTTTGCCGATAAGAGAGTTACGAATTGGGTTGGGCTAGCCTAAATCTGAAAAAATCTGGTCCAATCTTTTTTAACTTGGTGGGCTGGATCTAAATTTTTTTCTTTTTGAGTTTTTTGTAAGGAGAATTTGTACGATGTTCATAATTAAGACAATTAATGGCATAAGTACTTTTTTTTAATGGTTTCTACTCACTAGCTTAGCAGCTTTTTTTCAAAAATTCAGTTTATCTCTTATTCTTTTAGACACTACTAGGATCATTGTAACTTTCCAAACAGCTTTAATAGAACTTAAGTTGTCTAGAAAAAAAAAATTATTGTAAATTAAAACACTTCATGATTCTTTCTTTTTCCTTTTTTCATAGTAATTTCTGAGCTCCAAACATGAATTGAATGTTTTATTAATAGTACAACTGTGTTGCTGAAAGTGTACAATTGTTTCGTAATTGTGCTCCCTTGATCGACTCCATAAGTAATATAAGTATTAAATTTGTCGACATATCAATTTTGGTATTTGTCCAATCAATGAATAATGAGCATAGGGAAAATCGTTTTGCTTGTGGCTCTCAGAAGTTAATCCAATCTATTTCCCCATCAGTCAACACCCACCTATAAGGCTACACACGATTTCACCAAAAAAAAAAGGCTATATAACACATGAATACAAATATGTCCGTACAGGTAGGGAGAACCTTATTATTATTATTATTTGTTGTCCAACTAACATCTAGCACGCTCCAACATGTTTTGGAAAGCCATTAAATCTGCTTCGAAAATCAAATCATGCATAGTCATATATTTCCAGTGGCCTTATATTATATGTTGCTGTTCTTGCTAAAATATCACCAACAGTTGCTCTCTATCGATGTGAATTAGATAATAAAATAAAATATGAATCATAATTTTATTAATTTCAAAACTCCTATTCAAAATGCTTGAACATGGAAAAGAACAATTCAAAAACTCATACGAATAACAATCTTCAAGATAATTTTATAGATTTTGGATACTAGTGTGTCTGTTATTTATCAGCAAACCATTATCACACTTTGCACACAACTAAAGTCTAACAAATTCATAATATCTTAATTGTAAAGTAAGCAACAATATAATCATAAAAAATAAAAGTTCGGGCCCTCCTTTATAGCAGCGTCGACATATGGACTTTAATAATCCATGTTGAACAATAATTCAATTGGAGCAGCAACTTCCAGCTTGTGATGTGTTTCAATCCGCCAATTTCTGCTTTTTTGTGGGCTTGGCGTGCCTCTTCGAAACTGGGAAAGAAAATGACACTTCTCTTCAGCGTTTCAATGCGATTAATGCCATTTGTGGTTACTAGTTTTCTTTTTTGGCGAATGCCATTTGTGGCAAACAAAGAAGAAATTAATTAAATTCCATATTATTAAATCTGCACCAAAGAGGACAATAAGCCAATACTTAATTTTAATTTCTCATTCAAATTCTATGCATTCCTCTACTGTTTCTTAAACAAGCTGGAAAGGAAAGAGAGAACATAAAGAAAGTGAAAATTAATAATATTTATTTCAAAGAGAGAAGGAAAAATTTGAAGACTGAAATGGTTAGACATTTGATTTTACTTAATTCCTTTTGGTTGTAGCTTTCTTAAAAATAAACAAATGCAATTTAAATGACAAAATAAAAATAACTTTTTCACGAAATTCGTTCGTTAGACCGTGCAAAGTGGATGTTCTTCTTTTTTATTTTATTATTATTATTTTATTATTTTAATATCTTTTTCTTTTTTCTTCTTTTTTTTGGGAAAAATGATAACTAAAGTGATATGCATATTTTGTCGTCCAAAACTGCTTATCAATGATTATGCAAAAAAGAGGAAGAGAAAGATAAGTAAAAGTAAATACAATATTTATTAGGGTATATTACATTTTTTTTTCCTTATTTTTTTTTAAATAACAATTAAATCTTTGAAGTTTATATAAATTATATCCCTCTTCATTCCATTAGTTTTTTATGTTAAAATTAACTATTAACTGGATAAGAGTATTATAGTATTTTTACACATCTGACACACTGACGCATTGACACTGACGCTGACGTACTGACACTGACATCTAAATTACATCTCCTTCTCTTCTATTTGTTTTGCAATCACACTCCCTACTAACTGATTTTTTCAATTAATACAAAAATATTTTTTTTTTACCAAACTTAATTAAAGACATGGAAATATATATATACATATTTTCTTTTTAATTACAAATTAAAAGACAAAAATTTTATATTTAAAAATATTATACATATATTAGAGGTGGGCACGGTCCAGTTTGGTTCGGTTTTTTATAAAAATTTATACTAAACCATAGTTTGCAGTTTAGCTTAATGACAAACCAAACTAAACCGTTCAATAACGGTTTGGTTTAGCGGTTTGAATTGCGATATTTAATTTTATAGTTCAAAATAAAAATTATAAACATATCAAACATAAGAAGAAAAACATAAAATTCATCAAATATCCCAAACAAAGTATAACAATTCAAAATAAAAATTGTAAACATCCTAAACATAAATAGAAAAACATAAAATATATCAAATATCTCAAACATCCAAAACAAAGTATTACATTTCACAATTCAAACATTGATAAAAAAAAATCAAATAAAAATATATATTAAAATTAAAAGTAAAACTATCAGTAATATCTATTAAATTAATAATAAAAAATATTATAAATATATTATATATTAATGTGCGGTTTGGGTTGGTTTGGTCTAAAAGCCATCCAAACCGTAAATCAAACTATTAGTAGCGGTTTTGTTATATACTAAACCAATCCAAACCGTTTTGTTCGATAAACCGAACCAAAAGCAACGGTTTAGTTCGGTTTCAAGATTTGGTTCGGTTTTTGCCCACCCTTAACATATATATAGGAATTTGTTATAAAACATACTTGTTGGGTTCCATAAGCTTTCCAACAAAGATATTTTTATTTACTTTTTTCTTGAATTTTTATTTTTAAAAAAAATTGCATTTAGACTATTAGGTTAAAAAAAACTATAAAGAACACAACAATAAGATATGTTTTAGTGTTTTAGTCATATATTTTTATTTATTTTCGTAGTTAAAAAAGAAGATATTCTTATTCTAGAATTTTCCTCTATATATAGGGTTTTGCTATAAAACTCACATGTTTGAGAGCTTAAAGAGCCCAATAGATAGTTTTATTTTTATTTGTTTTTCTTGAATTTCATTTTTTGGTTCTATTTTTAAAATCCAAAACCAAATTTTTCGTAGTTCTATATATATATATATAGGAATTTGCTAACAAAAAAATTAGCTTTGGATTTTAAAAATAGAATTAAGAAACAAGAAAAAAAACACATCTATTAGGCTCTATAAACCCTCCAACATGTGAGTTTTATAGAAAAACACTATATATATATATATATATGAAAATTCTAGAATAATGATATCTTTATTTTAACTAACAAAAAAGAAACAAAAAGATACGACTAAAACACCAAAACATATCTTATTGTTGTGTTTTGTATAGCAATTTTTTTTTTGTTTTTTTTTAACCCAATAATTCTAAATGCTATAAAATCCAAAGCAATTTTAAAAAAATTTAAGAAAAAAAATAAAAATATCTTTGTTGGGGAGCTTATAGAGCCCAACAAGTATATTTTATAGCAAATTCCTATATATGTATAATATTTTTAGATATAAATTTTTGTCTTTTAATTTGTAATTAAAAAAAATATTGTAATTAAAAAGAAAATATGCATATATATATATATATATATGTTCATGTCTTTAATTAAATTTGGTAAAAAAAATTTGTATTAATTGAAAAAATTAGTTAGTAGAGGTGTGATTGCAAAACAAACAAAAAAAAAAAAGATATAATTTAGATGTCAATGTCTAAAAAAAAGAATATCATTAAAACAAATTTTAAAAATTTAATTGTAATTTAAACAAATTTAAAAAAAATAACGTAAAATACCCTATTTATTATTATACAGTGGGGAAGGGGGGAAGGCCAAAATATTTATTACTGTTTTTTCAACAAAAATTAAAAAGTAAAAAAGAAGAAGATATGTGAATACAAAAGTGAAAATAAAAATAAATAAATGCAAAAGTTGCGGTGGAGATCAAATTGCACTGGTCCCAAGACTTCCAACCGATATTAATAATAAGACGCGAATAGTATGTTTGACTTTGAGGTGCTTGGCAAGATTTATGGGGTCTATTTTATAATTGGTGGAGCAGGCGACGTAACATGCAAGAACGATGAGACTCCAAAAGGATGGTTGGGGGCTCATCGCATAGTCACTGCATGCGTTTCTCTTCGCAAGACTATTGCAGCAAGAGGCACGATTACTTCACATATTCTACGTAGAACCTCTATCCTTACCAGTTTTCTTTTAAATTAATATTACTACAAAAATTTAAATTATATATTACTATAAAAATAATTATTTATAAACACACATAAACAAAAACAAAAAATCTAAACAGATATATTTATTAATGGACTGTATATTAATTAATCGAGGAAATCCACTTTCTTTGAAAGTTGTATATACTAGTGGAATTCCACTAGATGTTAACTTCTTACTCACTGATTCTTTTTTAATATTTAAATGCTTTTTAATTAAAAAGAATAAACTTTATATATGAACTTGACATGCGTACCTACTTTTTGTTTTTTGTTTTTTGGTGAATGAACTAATTGACATGTGATATCAGATTATCTCTTGGCTCTCTCTTTGTGTTTCAGTTAGTTTGTTAGGTTGAGAAGTTGTTAGTTTGTTATAAGCCAAGTGGTTATGAATGCCACATGGTCTTCTCTCTTTGGCTGTTTTGTTTTCAGCTACAGATATAAAATACTGTAATATCTGTACTGTTTGTCAAGCATTTTCATTAAAGCAAGACATGAAAGTCTGATAACATTAAATTTCCTCTGCGTAGTTCTTGTTTTTCTCTCAGTCTGTTCCTTATTTTTCTTCTTCTTAGAATCAGGTTTACAACTATCTCTCTACTTCCTATGTCAAAATTACCGGTCATAAATTTAAAATTCAATAACTTTATTAAAAAACAAAAATATATAAACATATATAAAATGAACTCAAAAAGAGATGAACCAAAAATTTACATATATGGACTTAAATTAGTGTACATGTAATATGAAAATGAATATTTGAGATAAATATAAAAGATATAACGATGGGCTTCTTATTAACTTAAATTTTAGATTAAATGGTAATTTGATATCCAATAGCTGAGTTATGTTTATCATAGGGCATTCTACGATGGCATGGCATAAAGGCAATGTTTATGGTGTTTTGGAATTTTTTTGTACTGTCACTTTGGTTAAATATGTTCTTATATATCGTTTTAAGGGCTACTGATGATGGTGAAGGTATGAAAAAACTAAAAATATCTCCTTTTTTGTTTGCCACCATGCTTGGCACTTTTATGGTCATCCGTGACCGTATGTATCCTCACTCCTTGCATCTTAGGTTCGCTACTTTTCTATTAAGTGCGACACAATATTACACTTTGTGAAATTAATCCTATCAAAATTTTGATCATTTTTTAATTAATTTGATATAAATGTTGAAAATCTTTTGCAGTTGGAGGGTATTAGACGAGCTCAAGAGCATATGACAAATGGTATTATCATTAATGATTATTTTGTTAAAAAAAATTAGCTGGATTTAAAATATATATTTTGGAAAGATATATTATCTATCTCTTATAGAAATTTAATTTGTTGCCAATTGATTTTGTGTGCACAGATGTTATTGTTTGGATTCCAGTGGCGATCTTTGGTTGCCGTCTTTATGGGTTGGAATATGTGAATTACTTTTTTCCATATATATATATATATATGGTTCCACTATTTCCTCTTCTTTTATCAGGTCAAAAATACAAAGAAAATAATAAAAGCAATAAAATTTTGTGTGGCATAATTTTATTAAAAAACAAAAATAGCTTTTAGAGTTTAAAAATTATTTTTAAAAGCGTTTTGATAATTTTTTAAAAATATTTTTAGATTCTAAAAGCCAATTTTAGCAATGTAAATGAAAACTAACTTTATATGTAAATGAAAACTAACTTTATATTTTTAAAAAAATAAAAAATAAAAGCTATTCCAAATGAGTTAAAATTTGTGTGGAGAATGTGACGAAAAAAGAAATGTGAGCCTTGATTTTCGGATAAAACAAGGAACTGAGCTAGAAAGAGTAAAACTAGTGGGTAAATGAAAGGAAAAAGGAAAGAAAGAGGAAAGAGGCGTAGATCCCAAAGGGCCAAGATCCAATTTTCTTACCTATCATTTTCCTTAAATGGATCTATGCAATGGCTACGATGAGTGGGATATAAACCCTATCTTACCGGATGCTACCACTTGGCACATGCGGATATTATTGTCTAAACTTGGGACTCACAGTAAAGACAATATCTTCACTCTCACATGACATCCACCCCTTTAGCCATTTTACAAAATTGGACTCGTGTCTGGTTGGACTTGTGTCTGGCTAGGCCTGCAATTCTTAAAAAGTGAGTGAGTCATGTGGCTTGATTAGGATAATTTAGGCTTAGCTTTAGGGGCACAAAACTCATTTAGCTCATTTAAAAGAGTCTTTATGGCATTGGACTCTACAATATCATCCATCATGATCCAACATTTATAAAAGCTATTAATCCAAAATACACCACACTGTAGACTACTTTAAGAAGATCAAGAAAAAAACTTATATTTTTTTTTATTAGAGATAAAATATAAAATATATGATAATTTACCATATCAATTTTTTTTATTAATAATAATTCAACATAATATCAAAATTAAAAAAAATTAGCGTTTATTCATTCAAAATTCTACGCTTCCATCAAAATAAATAAATAAATATTTACACATACCAAAATAACTAGTGAGCTCTAAATAAAAACCAAATTGAAAATATGCATACAAACACTTAAATAGATCTACATATAAAAAAAATATTAAAAATAAATTATAAAAAAATATAATAATCAATCTCTTCTCGTATAATTTTATACTACTTTTATACCTAATCTATCAATATTTATTTATCCTTTTGCATGCAAACAAAACAAACATCAACGTGTGTATATATATATATATATATAATGCTCACAAAATATGCAGTAATTAAAGTACTGTTCTCCCATGCTGGTCACTTCACCGTTACTTCCATTCGAATAAGCACCTGTTCTTTAATTTATACCCGTGTCTCATGCTGTCATATACCGGCCAGACGAGCTGATGTTTTTCACCTACACAACGATTATGTTTTTTATTCTTTATATAAGCATGTACTAGGTGATCAATAACATATGCATATATAATATTGTTGGTTATCTACTTATTCTTTTTTTCATGCTTAATGTGAGTAGCCTTTGGGAGCATAATAATATTATTGGTTAGTGATTTTCCATATGTACATTAACTTCTCAATTATTATACGTGAAATTGTATAATTGGATTGTCACACCACCTAGACTTATACTACTATCCCACATAAGTTTTTTTCATAATACAGAGAGTTTGTGTCAATTTTATATTTTCATGAATATAAATAGACCATATTATATATAATAGAGTAATTTTCACATACAGTTATTTATCTTTATCGTTTTTTATACAATTGGCTCTTATTTTATTTTTTAAAAGTTTATTTCCTTATGTTTGGTTAATTTAGCAACGTTAAGTTTTTTCACACATTTCATCCATCTACTATTAAAATTCTCTACAGTGAGATGTATATGTTTAATTTTCTATTTTTTGATGCTTGATAGAGTAGTGCCTTTGGCATAGTTTATACTATCACTATTATGCTCCGAAAGGCACAACTCATATTAAGCATTTAAAAAAAAAAAATAGATAACAAGTAATATTATATATGCATATGTTATCACTACTAGAAAATAGGGTCATAGACGTCGGTGAAAAATCGACGTCTTAAGTGTATATACGATGGACAGCAAACCGTCATCTAATGAGGCGTCGTCGATACTCATAAAACATAGACGACGGTTAAAAACCGAAGTCTAAAACCACGCTGAAGCCACGTGGACGCCACGGGGCAAATATATAGACGACGGTTTAAGATTGGAACCGTCGTCTACGTTAAGTATAGACGACCGTTTCTACATAAAACCGTCGTCTTTTTTTCAGCCACTTTTAAATAAATTTATACAAAATTATATTAAATATTAAATATATTCTAATTACAAAACTCTTATACAAAATTACTAATTAAACCAAAACTCTCATATACAAATTTTCACACAATATATGCATGGGTAGTTCATACATATCATCAAGTTTAATATATATCATCGAGTTTCATATATATCACCGGATAATTTATACAATTTTCGATTATATACACAATCTACAAATTAACAACCAACTTAACAAACACATTCAATATTCAAACAAAATAATGCATTATATTCAATATTTAAACTTTTCAATGCACGGATTCAAACATTTTCACGGAATAATGCATTCACAATTTGTCAAAAACAATTTAAATAGATTGTTGAGCACTAACCTTAAAGTTTTTGCGTTAAAAATCACAAATATTATGTGAAATGAAGAAGTAATCCGACCACAATGGAGAAGATGAGGAACAGCGATTACAATGGAGAAGATGAAGAACAGCGACCACAGTGGAGAAGAGGAGGAACGGCGACCACAGTGGAAAAGATGAGCAATCGGCGACCACAGTGGAGAAGATGAGCAAACAGCGGCGAGTGCTTTATGGTTTCTAAAGAAGTGAAAAAAAATAAAAGAGGAAGAGGCGTGTAAAGAACAAAACACTAAGTTAAAAACGACGGACAAAAGCTAGGCCCGTCGTCTTTACCCAAATAACACAGCTACAAAATGCCACCGTTTTGATAAAGACGACGGGTCCAGAGCCAGGCCCGTTGTTTTTTGATTTTTTTTTACCCTAATTTAATCAACGACGACGGTTTCTAAAGGAACCGTCATCTATTCTCTACAAAGAGACATGTGGCAGCAACGTGGATGCCACATGTCTTAGGGATTTATAGACGACGGTTTATAAAGAAACCGTCGTCATTGATTAAATTATAGACGAAGGTTTTGTTTATAACCGTCATTGATTTTTTCTTTATACGACGGCACATCGTCTTTATTACCCGCCAAAGTTAATAACTGTCGTATTAGTGTATCAACGTCGGTTTTCTTTGTTAACCGACGTCTATATAACAATAAGGCCGTCGTCGATAGCTTATTTTTGTAGTAGTGTATTAATAATCTGGGAAATACTTATAGAAAGAATCAGAAGCATATTCCTTGTGTAGGTGAAGAACAGCAGCCTATTTGGCTGGTATATATATAGCACGAGACACGGGTAAATTAAACAACAAGTGCTTATTCGAATAGAAGTAAGAGCATCGGCGATCAGTTCCTGCATTATTTTGTTAGCATTATATATATGATAAATAAATATTAATAGTTGAGAATAAGTATAAGAAATGAATTACCATATCTTTTATATTTTATCTTTAATATTCTCTTTCACATATATGTACGTTTGAGTCTTTACACATGCCTCATTTAGAGCTCATATATATATATATATATTGGATAGAGTTATAGAATTTCGAACCTATATGTATTTTTAATTTTGATATCATGTTCAATTATCACAAATCTTAAAAATTTAAACTAGAAAAAAGACTATAATATTTTTTATATATTTTGTTTCTATTAAAAAAAATCGAAACTTCCTTCTTGTTCTTCTTGAAGTAGTCTACTGTGTGTATTTTGGATTAATAGCTTTGATAAATGTTGGATAAAGATAGACGATATTGTAGAGTCCAATGCCATCTCGATAAAGTAGTGGAGCAAAAAGCAATTCACATATTCCAACCCATAAAGACCGCAACCAAAGATCACCACTGAAATCCAAACAATAACATCTGTTCACACAAAAGCAATTGCATCAAATTAAATTTCTATAATATATAGATAATATATCTTTCTAATTTTTAAATGCAGATAATTTTTTAAACAAAATAATCATTAATAATAATACCATTTGTCATATCCTCATGAGCTCGTCTAATACGTCCAACTTCGGAAAGAACTACAAAAGAATTACAACTATTTTATCAAATTAATTAAAAAATGATCAAAATTTTGATAGGATTAATTTCACAAAGTGTAATATTGTGTTGTACTGAATAGAAAAGTAGTGTACCTGAGATGCAAGGAGTGAGGATGTATACCGTCACCGATGACCATAGAGTGCCAAGCATGGTGGCCAAACAAAGGGAGATACTTGGCAAATGGGCTATTTTCTAGATTAGACTTGAGAAAAAGTATTGTCTTATAAAATAGAGGAATTAATCGGCAAAACTTGTCATAGAGAGAAGTTAGGATTTTTCACATTAACAAATCTCAAGCAAATTCAAATATTTGAACGAAAACCTTTCATAAGTACTAAATTTGATATTCAAAGTTGACCATTTGAGATAAGTAATTAAGGGTTTAGATGGACTCTGATATTGTAAATAATGAATTCATTATTTCTTTAAAAGTACAATCAATTAAAACAGTTAAGCTCTTTGGTGATCATGTTCTAATTAATTTCCAGATCAAACTGGATCATAATGTATGACCCTGACATACTATGCTACCAATTTCCTATACTACTTGAACTCAAAATTCAATATTAGAAACTTTGGATTAGGCCAGTGAGCAAGTTCCACGTGAGATTGTTGGCAAGTTCTGAAAACAAATTACCTGTTTTGAGCCACATGGCCATCACTTTATTCTCAGCTTGTCTATGTACCAAACGTAAGCATTAACGATAAATAAAACATCTACTAATTAAATGGTTATAGTTAATTTTGATGTTCAATCAAACTAAATCCCTTTCATCAGAGAGTAAAAAATTCTTTAATATGCTGTAATCCATGTGTGTGAACTAGTTCTGCAAAAATTTACACCATCCTCGCAAAATTTTACAGGATATCATATCCCAAATTTCGTACCAAACATGGAGAGAGTAAATCAACGTTGATCAGAGAAAATTCATTTTTTAATTTTAGTGCCTTACACTCTCAACTGCAGGGCTTGATTGGGCATTTGACAAATGCAATGACCACTACTAACCATCGCATATTTAATAAAAGTGAATGCAACCACTATGCCTCGACACTTTCTTAGGCTAATAATGTGAGTCGAGTTAAAGATTCCAAAAGCTATCAAAACCCAAAAAAAAAAAAAAAAGGGTTTCCAATTTCCAACCATGTGCCATGATTCATTATTTTGTTCTTATTCAATCCCATTCACATGCCAATTGCCAACACATCTTAAACTTAAAGCCCACGCCAATAACACCAAAAAATCTATCTCACCCTTCTTTAAAAAAAGTTTTTTTTTTTCTTTTTCTATATATTTCTTGACAAATGTGGTAGACCCAAAGTCTTACACCCATTTTCCTTTTCCGTGGAATGTAGCATGTCCCATTGTCCTTTGATGTTGTGAATAAAGACTACCCACCAAAGCATTGAAAGTAATCAATGCGAAGTCATACAAAAACTGAGTACCATATACGCAAGTTATATTTATAAGACTACGTAAAAATGGCTAGCTAGACTTTGTGGTATGAATACGCACTACAAGAAAAATGATAACTAGACAATGATAGTCAAATTAGTATTTACGACGCATTTAAAAAGTAACATCGTCTTAAATATTAAAGATAACGCACGTTCAAGAAATATTTATTGATTAAAAATTATTTACACAAAGACGACACACATTTGGCAAAACGTCGTTTTAAAATTAAGTAACAACAACATACTTTAACAAACCGTCGTCATAGATGTTAATATAAAATATATAAAATCTACGTGGCGCCATCATGGCAACTTAAGACGACTGTCAAACAACGTCGTCTAAAATTATAAACAAGAACGGTCTTTGACCGTCGTATGTAATAAAACTAATAAAACGGCGTCGTTTAAGATAAAAATACGTCGCCGTTTCACTTCACACGATGCCTACTTAAGACGACACACATTATGCGTCGTCGTTTCACTTAACACGATGCACATTGTGCGTCATGGATGATGCGTCTTACATGCGTCGTCGTGTCACTTGAAGCTGAGTTAAAACGGCGCCGTTTCGCTTGATTTAATAGGGTTCCTATTCCATTTCTTCTTCATTGTCCTCTACCTTTGAAACACCCCCCGAAGACGTTGCACTGTTTCCCTTTGGACCGAAACCAATTTCTTTGGTATTTGTCTAAAAAACAAGCTACAATCTTGTTATTTTGCTATATGTAAGTTATTTTTTGAACTTTAATTTCATTAGATGTTTTTTTATGATTGATTTTAAGTCTTTTAAGTTTGGAATTTATGCATTTGTAGAGTATTTTGGTGGTGATTTTCTGATTCTTTGGGCTGTTTTTGTAGTGATTGATGTAAGATTTTGACCCCTTTTTTATGTTTGTTCGTGTTTTTTAAACGTTATAGTCTTCGGTGGTGATTTATTGTGTGTGGGTGATGGCTGTTTTGAACTGTGATAAGCGTATTCGAGATTTTGTGGAAATTTTGATTGCGGGTTCATAGCCTTGTGTAGCTGTGGATTTGTGGTGTCGGTGGTTGCGGTTTTGAGCTTCGGCAGCTCAATTTGTAAGTATAAATATTTATGCATATAGATGAGTTGATATAGATTTACTTATTTATAGTTTTTGTTTGTCAATGTGCATGTATGTTAATTATTACGACGGGCCCGCTAATGTATAGTATATATATAAATAATTTGTGTCGGACTTATGCATATATATATATATGCAAAAACGACAGACTTTGGTCCATTGTAATAATATGTAGTTCATCCATGTATGTTATTAATTTAATATGAATTACTATAATATATATATGCAAAGACGACGCACATTGTGCGTCGTGAATAACCATCCAAGACTCGTCTATGGATTTTTAAAATATAAACATAATTTAATTAGTTAATATAAAAATATTATGCCGTATATTAATTTTGCATAGGTTTATATAAAGATGGATAAATCATGGATAACAATAGAAAGGAAAACAAAAGCATTTGAGGATAGTTTGAATAATTTTATAAAATTTAGAAAGAAGGGTATGAATAGTGATGGTAAAATTCCATGTCCTTGTTTGGAATGTGGAAATTTATACATTCACACTGTTGAAGAAGTTAGAGGACATGTGTATTTTAAATGATTTGATACAAGTTACCGTAGATGGATTATGCACGGAGAAGCTTTGGAAGAGAACATAGATTATATAAAACTTAGAAAAATGAATGTTGAAGCTGATGCTAATGTGGGCATAGATGAAGATGTTGTTGGCAATAACATTGACATGATGTATGTTGCCTGTGACAATTTTATGGATAATCCAGATACATTTAAGAGTTTGTTGGAGGATGCAGAAAAACCTTTGTATCCAGGTTGTACAAAATTTACTAAATTATCAACTTTGGTAAAATTGTACAACTTGAAATCAAAATATGGATTTTCTGACAAAAGTTTTCTGAATTGTTGAAATTATTGTGGGAAATGTTGTCCGTTGATAATGTTCTCCCAGAGTCTATGTATGTTGTGGAAAAAACGTTGACTACACTGGGGATGAATTATGAGAAAATACATTGTTGCCCAAAAAATTGTATTTTGTATAGAAAACAATATGAAGAGCTTGAATCTTGTTCTATGTGTGGAGAATCTAGATGGAAGTCCAATGAAGATGGAATTAAGCTTGTTAAGACTCTAGGAAAAGTGTTATGGTATTTTCCACCCATACCCCATTTTCATAGGATGTTTCAAAGTGTTGAAAAGGCAAAAAATTTAACTTGGCATGCAAATGAGAGAGAGGTTGAAATTGGAAAGTTAAGGCATCCTGCAGATTCTCCATCGTGAAAGCTGGTTGATTAATTATGGCCTGAGTTTGGGAATGAATCTAGGAACTTACAGCTTGGAATTGCAGCAGATGGAATTAACCCACACAAGCATATGAGTAGTAAATACAGTTGTTGGCTAGTACTAACAGTTACGTATAATCTTCCACCATATATATGTATGAAACTGAAGTTTATAATGTTGAGTATGTTAATTTATGGACCACACCGACCAGGTGAATGCATTGATGTTTATTTACAGCCATTGGTTGATGATCTGAAAAAGTTATGGGTTGAAGGCGTTGACACTTGGGATCCTTATAGGAAACAATACTTCACAATGAAAGCAGTATTATTGTGGACTATAAATGATTTTCCAGCATATGGTAACTTGTCCGGTCATGTCGTCAAAGGTTATTTCGCTTATCCGATTTGTAGTAAAGACATTTGTGCCCAAAGTATGAAACATGAGATGAAAATGAATTATTGTGGACATAGAAGATTCCTTTGTATTCATCGTCCATTTTGAAAGCAAAAGAATGCTTTTAACAGTTTGCAAGAGTATCATGCAACTCCTTTACCCATGACAAGAGAACAGATCTTTAAGAAACTTGATGATATGACTTTTGGAAATGGGAATAAACGTAAACGATCCACTGCTGACAGATGTGCTTGGAAAAAGAAATCCATATTTTTTGAGCTTGAATATTGGAAATCATTATATGTAAGACATAATCTAGATGTCATGCACATTAAGAAAAATGTATGTGAGAGTTTCGTTGGAACTTTACTTAACATTCGTGGGAAGACAAAGGATGGACTTAATGCTCGATTGGATTTGGTAGAATTGGGTTTGAGAAAAGATTTAGCACCTATGGTGGAAGAGAAAATGACTTATCTTCCACATGTTTGCTATACTTTGTCTAAGGAAGAGAAAATAAAATTTTGTAAGTGTTTAGTTGATGTCTTAGATACTCCTCCAAAAGGATATACTCACATCACACAAGAAACATGGGATGAGTTTGTCGCATAGCGAATGACTCCAGAGTAGGCGGAAATTACTTTATCTATATAATTATTTAATCAGTTTGAATATTCTATTTTTTTAATTAATTCAGATGATAATTTTTTTTTGCATTTGTATGCAGATTCTTCACAAAGAGCGGTCTGAACTGAGAGAAATAAACAAATATAATCATACTTTATATGTTTATAACTTATATGTTTTTATATTATTAAGTCATATAAATTTATATGTTTCTACTACTGATCCTGAAGCTTTATGTCACGGAGTGCAGTTAGGCTATGATAATGTTCGTGTTAATGTGGAAATGGTGATTAATCCTTTAGCACAGCTACTAATCCCTTCTTTTGCCATAGTTTCATTAGGAGAAGGTTTCGGTTCATTTTTTGCATGACCAAAATCTTTGGTCATTTTACCAGGAGACAAGATAATTAATTATTGATGTAAATTTTATTTGGTTATATCTCATAATTTTAAATATTGCAAAATGAGATTAATTTGTTAACAATGCTTATAGGTACAAGCTAAGCAAAGAGCTGCTAAAGGCAAGTCAGTTGTCGAGTCTGACTCAAACAGCACACACCGCTCACGCCAGTCACAATCATCTGCATTGCAACAAAGGAGTGGGAGAGAAGATATATATGTTGGCTTGCCTTCAAAAGTTCAGCTTTTGGCTATGATACTTTCTGGTATCCAAGACTAAGACTTTGGTCTTAAAATAAGGTTGGGAATTGACATGATCAACAATAAATTATCTGCAGTTGTGCGCAGAGACAACATAGATGCATTTTGTCAGATAGACATGCTTACTATCGATTGCATCCTAGTATACATGAGGTTATTATATTATTTTTTAATTTATTTTCTTTCCAATTTAAATGTTATTATATTTATTTGTTTTATATATCTATGTTTGTCATTCTAAATTTTTATTTCAGGCTGTTATATGAACAAATGAAAATAAGTGGCAAATTTATCTACTATGGATTCATTGATCCGCGGACATCTGCTATGGAGGAGAAAGGAAATACAGAAAGTAGGGCAACAAAAATCTTTCATAGATGGAAAAGCACTGGCACTGACCATAAAATATGGTTGATTCCATATTACCAACCGTAAGTATTTTAAATACAGTTAATTAGTTGGTGCTATAATATTAGTAATGTTTTATTTGTTTACTAATTAATTTTTGTGTGCAATAAATGTTATATAAATATTTATTTGTTATTAGTGGTCACTGGATGCTCAGCGTTGTCAATCCATTTGAGGGATTTGCTTGGTTTTTTTGACTTTATTAAATCGGGTGTCCGTGCGGATTTTAAACAAATGATTAATAAGTAATTAATTTTAATTTTTTTTACATTTATTAATTATATGAAATGTTTTTAACTATTTTCATTTATGCTGTATGGAAAAGAGCTTTTGCAATGTGGAATGGACTGAAGACTAGAAGATCCAAGAAGAGCAATTTGGTTTGGCCACCCACAAAGGTAATAAATTCCAAAACACTACATTTTACAATTGTATTTTTAATTTAATAATTTAATTCTTATGTATTTGATTTTTTTGTTCAAATTCAATTGTAGACTCCTTTGCAACCGGGTGTGTAACATCCTAAAAACTTAAATAGGGATTAGCAAAGTAATTAGGGTTAATTATGTTTAATAATTGAATTAATAACACTAATGATACAATGAAAATAATTATTAGTGAAATAAATACTGTTAGTTTTAAAATTTAATTTAAAGGAAATAAAAATTTAGAATTAAAATTTATGTATTAGTGTTTTAATTATTGTTAGAATAAAATGATGAATAAAGAAAAAATAATAATAATAAAAAAATAAATAAAAAGAATAAAAATAAAAATAAGTAATTAAAAAGAAAATAAAATAAAATGACAAATGACTGTTTTGCCCTTGTAGTTAAATGATTATGTGAAGAGATGGAAAGCAAAATTGGAATTTTGGGGCAAAAATTTGAATTCAGGTCTCTAGCCTTCTTCCTCAAGCAGACAGCTCTTCTTCCCCCCTCTATGAGTGCCGACTGCCAGGTTTTGAGAAAAGAATTTTAGATTTCTTCAATCTTCTCCAAATCAACCTTAAAAATAGGGGTCAGCCTACAGTACAACTTGTTATTTTGGTTGGACTGGTAGAACCATGCTTACATGTTGACAAGTGGCATCACAAAAGTAAAGTTACCTATGTAACCGAATATAACCGGTAGTAATATTACAATATTTTAGGATTACATTACTCCATTGATAGACAAGTTACCTCACGTTTGAACAATATTACCTCCTTTTGGTAATGTTACAATATTTCTGGACCAATTTACGTTATTTATGGATAGATTACAGGTTTTTTGGACAATATTACCACTTTTCGGTATTGTTACACCGTTTATGGATGATGTTACTTTATTTGCAGATTGTTTTACCTTTTTATGGACAATATTACCTCGTTTTGGATAGCATGTTGCAAAGTGCGTTACTTTGTTCATGGATTAGTGTTACCTTCTTTATGGACCATGTCACCTCACTTGTGGATCGTATTACATCATTTCGGTTATGTTACAATATTTATGGACCAAATTACGTGATTTATGGAAATGTTACAGGTTCTTTGAACAATATTACAACCTTTCAGTATTGTTACACGGTTTATGGATGATGTTACTTTATTTACAGATTGTTTTACTTTTTTATGGACAATATTACCTCGTTTTGGATAGCATGTTGCAAAGCGCGTTACTTTGTTCATGGATTAGTGTTACTTTCTTTATGGACCATGTCACCTCCCTTGTGGATCGTATTACATCATTTTGGTCATGTTACAATATTTTTGGACCAATTTACTTAATTTATGGACCAGTTACAGGTTCTTTGAACAATATTACCACCTTTCGGTATTGTTACACCGTTTATGGACAATTTTACTTCATTTTCAGATTAGTTTACTTTGTTATGGACAATATTACTTTTTTTTTTGGATAGCATGTTGCAAAGCGCGTTACTTTGTTCATGGATTAGTGTTACTTTCTTTATGGACCATATCACCTCACTTGTGGATCGTATTACATCATTTTGGTCGTATTACAATATTTTTGGACCAATTTACTTAATTTATGGATACGTTACAGGTTCTTTGAACAATATTACCACCTTTCGGTATTGTTACACCATTTATGGACAATGTTACTTTATTTCCAGATTATTTTACTTTTTTATGGACAATATTACTTTGTTTTGGATAGCATGTTGCAAATCGCGTTACTTTGTTCATGGATTAGTGTTAATTTCTTTATGGACCATGTCACCTAACTTGTGGATCGTATTACATCATTTTGATCATGTTACAATATTTTTGGACCAATTTACTTAATTTATGGATACGTTACAGGTTCTTTGAACAATATTACCACCTTTCGGTATTGTTACACCATTTATGGACAATGTTACTTTATTTCCAGATTATTTTACTTTTTTTATGGACAATATTACTTTGTTTTGGATAGCATGTTGCAAATCGTGTTACTTGTTCATGGATTAGTGTTACCTTCTTTATGGACCATGTCACCTCACTTGTGGATCGTATTACATCATTTCGGTCATGTTACAATATTTATGGATCAAATTACGTGATTTATGGACAGGTTACAGGTTCTTTGAACAATATTACCATCTTTCGGTATTGTTACACGGTTTATGGAGAATGTTACTTTATTTTCAGATGAGTTTACTTTTTTATGGACAATATTACTTCATTTTGGATATTACGAAATAATAATGGTGTTACCTGCTTTATGAATTAACCACATTTTATCCACTTACCAAACCCCAATATAAATAGTATAAGTACGAAAGACCTTTTAAATGGTATATATTTAAAGTTTATATATTTTAAATTTTTTTTGTACTTGGTAGTAAATAATTAAAAAGATGCCAACAACCACATATCATTAATGAGCTAGATATGAATATTCACCAACCAATTAACTTCAACCTTCTCTTGATGCTAAAGTCATTTCCAGGATCCTTCCAACAGCTGCAACGAGTATAATGGCAGCAAGTATACCCAAGGTTCCATTTTCTCTTCTTATCTTCATTTTCTTATTAGTACATATATAGCTATGAATTTTACTTACTGCATTTAGGGTTCACTAGTACATATAAACTTATTCACAAGGTAATAATATGAAGAGCTCAAAAATGCTTGCCAATATATAGATGTTACTCCATCTCTGTTTCAATTTTTTTTTTTGGGAATTTTTGGACCAAATTTTTTTAGTTTCATATTTCTAATTAATATGTTACTCCCTCTTTTTCTTTTGTTTTCGTTCTCCATACAAAATTATAGTTTCCTTATTACAATTTTTTCTTATTGCATTGGACAATATTCATGGATCAATATAAACATCTTTGAATATTTTTACAGTCATAGTAAATTAGCAATATTCCTAAATAATTGAACTTTAAATGTTTTTCATATAAGTGATTTTTTTCTCTATGTAAATGTTTAGTATAAAGTTAACACAAACCCATAAACCAGCAGTGATTTAGTACTACCATATTACAAAATATGTTATGTTTCATATAAATTGTGTATATTTTATTTTTAGGGTTTAGATGTTTAGTATAACATATCCCTGTGTTAGAAAATATTATTTAGTGTCAGTTATTGATTATATGTTTATGGTGTACAATTGTAGTTATTGTGGTAAATGCTGTAACATGCAGGAGATGCATTGTAAGTCTTTTAGAATTACGAGCATCGATCTAAATGTTGATCAATGCACTGAAGATGAGTCGGTCTTCATAGATAACAAAGTTTCAACTGCTGAATTCAGAAATGGAAAAAAATATGCTTATTTGACTGATGCAGACATGCTTGGGCAGGAATTTGAGTCCCTTGAAGATGCAAATGAATTTTATGCCATATATTCAAAGATAATTGGATTTGGTGTCAGGAAAAATCAACTTAAGAGAGATAAAAATGGAAATATTAGAAAGCGTACATGGGTATGTGATAAGGAAGGCTATTGAAGAGATGAGTGGTTGCACTGAGCCATTAGACAAAAGCAACCGAGGCCATTAACAAGGGAAGGGTGTGGTGCTGCATTTTGTGTAACTAAGAACAAGATGGATGGAAAATGGGTTGTAACTAGATTTGTGTCAGACCATTCACATGAATTGCTTGTCAGCACTGAGGTACCCTTTATCCGAGCAAATCGATTCGTGCAAAAAACAAATTTGGAACAAGCTAAAGGAATGAACAACGTAGGCATTGGAACAAGTAAAATCATGGATTACATGGTGGACCAAGCTGGAGGATATGACAAAGTTGGCTTCACAAGGCAAGACTTGCAAAATACACTTATGGCTTAATGCAAATGTGATATCATGGATACGGATTCAGAAATAGTAATTGCATACTTGAGGACAAAAGTAGAGATGGATCCTAAACTATTTTGCAGGTACGCAATTGACTCAGATAATAGACTTGCAAACATATTTTGGGCCGACTCAACAAGTCGTTTTGACTACTCTTGTTTTGGTGATGTCTTGGCTTTTGATGCAACGTATAAAACGAATGCATATGGAAAGCCATTAGTGATACTAGTCGGTGTAAACAACCATCATCGGACAACCATTTTTGGTATGGCATTATTGGTTGATGAAACAGTTCATACGTATACATGGGTATTGAAGACGTTTTTGCTTGCAATGAACAATAAGCATCCTCATTCCGTTGTCACCGATGGAGATAAAGCAATGCGAAAAGCAATTACGCATGTGTTTCCTAATTCATACCATCGGTTGTGCACATGGCATCTTGAAAGAAACGCTCAAGCTAACTTACAAGATGTAGAAGTGGTCAGGGCATTTACAGACTGTATGCTTGGTGAATATACTCCAAAAGAGTTTGAGCATCGTTGGTTACGCATGCTAGACAAGTTTAGTTTGCACAATAAGGAATGGTTAACAATGATGCACAAGACACGCGATATTAGGGCTGAAGCATTCATGAAAGGTCAATTTTTTGCTGGGATGCGAAGCACTCAACGATGTGAGAGTATGAACACGTACTTAAATAGATATATGCAGTCCCGACAAAAGTTATACGAGTTTATGATAAGTATTGATAGGGCTATTTCAAGGATGCAAAACCAGAAAGTGAATGATGATGTTAAAAGTAAAAGTACGACTCCAGTAGCTATTACTGACCTTCATCAGTTTGAGAAACATGCTGCAAAAGTGTACACAAGGCGAATATTTAAAAAAGTTCTCATACAGATTAAGGAACATGCAGTTCTTTTCACAACTAATTGCATAGAGTATGGAGGTATGTGTGTATACACGTTGACAAAGCATATGCATCCAGAATTAACTTGGAATGTTGTGAACTATTACAATCAACCACACATACAATGCTCATGTAATATTTTCGACAGCATCGGAATTCCTTGCAGTCATTTATTTTTTGTAATGAAAGTGGAGAACATTGGAGAGATTCCTAATTCATTGGTGCTGAACTGTTGGCGAAAAGATGCAAAGAAAGGGAGGGTTCAATGTCCTAGTGTACACGAATTTTCGGATGAAGCTGCAACATCTCTTCGATATGGCTCATTGACTGTGGACTGTAACAAACTGTGTTTATTTGCATCCAAGACAGATGATGGATTTAAAGAGGCAAAATTGGAAGTGGCCCGACTAACTAGTCGTATGGAAGAATACAAAAACATCTATGAAGAAACAAAACTGTCCATGGGAGACATAACAGGGAAAAAGAAGCATATTATAAAGGATCCATTGGTTGTGAAAAAAAAAGTTGGATCTGCAGGGGAAACAAGTAAGGCGGGAAAAGAACGGCGATGCAGTAAGTGTAAAATGGTTGGGCACACAAAGCGCACATGCAATACAAAACACGGCAATGACAATTTTGATACATCATTGCATGCCGACTCATATGGTAAATGGTGGTGGGATGGCCAAAGGTATGTATAAAATTTAATCTTTGAAGACTATGGTGCAAAATAATTGTAACATAGAGTATATATCTGTTGGTTTCCATTGTGATATACATAAAAATATTTAATTAGGGTTTAAAGAACTTATTTATAAAGAGATGTATGATTGTGTCTTATCTACAAGTTCTACAAATGCAGGGAAAATTTTTTTTTATGACTTCTTTATTGTTCTAATTGTTTTCAGTCTTATCTTCATAAGACATATCCTTAAGTTACTGTTTTCTATTATTTGTATTGAGGCTGTTCATTGGCTCTATGAAAAGGGTTCAGTTAGGATGATGTTTAGTTTCCTTGTATTTTCTTGTATAATTCTAAAGTCTATTTAATTTTGTCATTCCAGCTCAAAGATTTGAAGAGTGAAATGAGAGAGTTTTTGGCAACTTTAGAAATGTCCATACATAAATTAACATGTAGGTCACAATTCCTATGGCCGACTCCAAGTGTTTGTGTGCTGGAAATTATAAACAGATATAAGTTAGTAGTTTGTTGGAATTGTTTTGAGTAAGTTATTTTAATGTATCTTCCTTTCTACTTATGTCTCTCGCATGCATTATTCGTTTTTCTCTTGCACTATGTTTCATGCTTGTTACATATATTATCAAAAGGTATATTTTACAAACATCCATCTAGTTAGCTTTTTTGTACACAAAACAAAAGATGGTGGTCATGGCCATCAACAGGTATATTATTTTATATTTTGCACTTGCGCCAGTGATATGCTTGTAGAGGCTATTACTTATCTATTGGCAGGGAGCTTTGGATGATGGCTTGGATATTCCTCACAGTGATTAGAGGTTTGCTGGTTTTTCGAAAGATAGTAAGCAGCTACATGCTGATGTGCACCGCAAGTATATTTACGGTGGCCATATTGCCTCGTTTATGAGGGTATGGATTAAGTGTCGTGCTGCTTTCTGTATTGCTGATCTTTATATATTGGTCATGTAGAGTTTGCTTGAAGATGAACCAGAAAAATATCAGTCTCACTTTAGTGAGTACATCAAAAGAGGTATTGAGGCAGATAACATTGAGGAACTGTACAAGAAAGTTAATAAATATATCTTCTTCATTTTGCCAACTTGTTTTTCCTTCTTTAAGTAGAGAATCTTATGGTAGTTGCTCTTTTTCTTTGTTTGACAGGTTCAACTTAAAGAATCTCACATATGAAGAGAGGAAATACAAGTTGATTGAACGATTGAATACCTTCAACTCAGCAGGTCGAGCTGATGACGATGATGAGGATGACGAATGAAGAAGATATTGTCAAACTTGTTTTGTACAGTTGCTGCCTGCAGCTAGATATTAAGTTTATTTTATTTATCTTGAGAAGAAATTTATTTTTTGCTAATTTGGAGATACAAACTAGAAATGTGGTTCTAAATGTTTTAGTACATCTAAGTGTTTTTTTTAGTAGATGGCAAAGTAATGATCTGATTCAATGGTTCCACCTCTTTATATTTATATATATATATGGACGATTTTGCTATATTTTTTTATTTTCAATTTCATTTTTTCATATTTGTAATTTTTTTGAGGAAGGAGGCATAAATTTGTAATCTATGTGAGGGTTTGTAGGAATGAAGACGTGCATCCTTCTGGTTATTGATGGTGATGAATGGCAGAAATTTTACAAATGCCTTCAATCTTTCAATGCTTGTGTTCCCCCCCTCCCCTTACCCTAATTTCAGGAATATAAGCTGTTAAGTTATTGCTGGAAGATAAGGAATGTTTTAAAAAAAATTATTTCTTGCCTACAATCTTTCTTTGAGAAATAACTAAACCAAACAGTCATTTGAAAAATAAATTCCATAACAATACCTTTTTGTTATTGTGAAAAACTATCATAATATTCATATGTATAATTAATTGAATGATATTACAAAATAGTTTAGGTTCCTTAAGTTTTCTATAGGTTGCCAGAAGCTATGAAAATCCTTTTTGAGTTTCCCTGCTGACATGTAGCTGTAGGCCACCATGTAGTAAGTTGTTATGTTCTTGATTACCTCCTTCAAAACTTCAGCTCCATACATCATGTTAACTGCCAGCTACCCAGGGATGCTGCAGATTAAGCATAACAATTAAGAAGTAATGTAAGTGTGCAGACATTTCATGATGTTGAGCAATTTATCAAACAAATGAATCCATGCCATGCTACATGCAAATCCCACAATGAAAAAATTGTTGTAGATGCAAATAGGTGATGCTGAAGTTGGTGGTCAAGACAAGGTATTACAAAGTAGGAATGCTTTATGGGTTTAAATGCTCAAACCTATTTAGTTTCTCCATCCTGTCCACCCCAATAACCACCAAAACCAAAGACCATATGACAGTAGGAACTTCACAGTTTATCAAACACCTCAAGTTTAACAGTGGAAGCCCTAATTGACAGTGAACAAAAGCATGTACTGACTAAAATCCCAACAGCAATAGGAGGACATAGATAACATCACAGGTATGCAATAATACCACATAAATCAAGCCAACCTGCACGGGTGTGAATGAATGCATGGTTGGGTTGAACGAGAGATAGAGGCAAAAACCACAGTACTTACAATATCATCAAGGGTATATTTATTGTTGCATCCAGACTGAGAAGACCAACACCAAACTGCTTTTAGAAACTCACTTCTTCCCTTTTCTTGTGTCACATGTTCCATTTCAGATATATCCCTTGAAGGTGCCTCTTCTCCTAAAATGGTCATACCTATTTATGTTTTGGTCCACACATACAAGAAGCCCCTGCATTGTGGAAAAAATTTTCTGAATTCAAATGGTCTAGATTAAGCAAAAATATTACGAGTGTGAGTCTGTGAGTGTTCATGTGTGCACAGGTAAACCGCATATGGAAACCTCATGTATGCTTAATTATTGAGAAAAAAAAATGTACAGAATTACTCATGCAACCTCAATTTAAGAAAATACAAGAGTTAATAAACACGAACAGAATCAAAACACCATGCATAAAATAAAGACGTACCACAGACTTAACACTGAAAACAATTTCCTACTAAAACCAATTAATAATAACATAAGGGTGTCATGCATAGATTACCTCTGACTCTCTCTTCTTCTCTGCTTCATCAAATGCAGCCTTCTCAGCCTGGAAATTCATCAAAAGTCAATCAGATATAAAAAAAATTTACTCGTATTTATAGCAACCTACAACTGAAAAAGTTACATACATCTTTCTTATGCTTGGCCCATGTTTCTTCCACCAGCTGCTTTGCATATTCGAGGTCATCAGTGATCAAGACATTGTCAAACAGGGTTCCAGATTTCACCTGTAAAAGTGATGCATAGAGTGTCAGTGTTAACCTGTGCATGGGAACAACAATAAAATGCACAAAGGTAACCCAGTTTAAAAGAATCTACCTGCCACAACTCAATTCCCACATACTTCAAACTAGGGAAAACATAGAGATCTGGGTCGTCCTTGAAACCTCATGTATGCATAATTTTGTGTTTACAAATAAAATTAGCATCATACCAAAAAAACTAATACAGTGTACCCTATGAGTATGGCACTGCCATCGTATATGAGACCATATAAGTAACAACATTTAGTACAGGCTTGATAGAAATAAGAACATACCTCAGGTGCACCAGGGGCAATTCCAATCAAAACCAACCACTTTTCAGAAGGGTCACACAGATAGTTTATTATCTGGTTGTTTGCCAGGTTAGCAGTTCGGTCAAACACCTTTACTGGTTCAGATTCACCTACAAAGGAAAAGGAAATGAAGTGAGGTTCATATAGCAACCAACAATATAAAATAAGCAAGAATATTATAAATGTAAATATTTCCATGAAATAAGGAAGAATTTGAAACCAATAACTACGACAGTATGATCTGGATCAGTCTAAAAAAATGTCATACCTTCAATTGACCAATGATATACTGCTGACTGTGTGACCATGCCTAACATTTTTGGGGTAATCCACTTCCAAAAGACAATCTACACATGGAGCATGGAGAATAAGTAAAATGAAATGACTTCAATAGCATGAAAAACTACATGCACCATCAAAATGAAACATACAATATCAAGAGGGGGGAAAAAAAATTTCTCACCTGTTCAGGCATTAGATGTGATTTCAATTTCGCTTTCATCTCAATGTTAAATATTTGTAGGTGATCCTGAGTTGTCCCTTGGGCTTGTGCTATAAAAAAAGTAGTAAGTTAGCCTAAGAATCTAAAAAGTAACAAAAAATAAAATAATTTTTTTTTGTAGGAGTGGAATTCCTATACCTAAGCTTGAAAAGTTCTCATCCTATACCCATCATCAGCCTCCCCGGCCATGTTCTCATCTTTCTTCCAATCAGATTTGACCCACCTGTTCTCCCATCCATCTTCAGTATTTAGAACTGAAAATAATGATAAGTAATTAAAACAAGCTAACAGGTCATGTTACAGCATTTATGGTCATGAGATCGTAATTCATGTTCAGTCTTTTATTTAGGAAGAAACCAACAGTTTAAGCATTGCATTGTCATACACACATGCAGCAAAGGATTCAAAGAGCTCAATAAGTAATTATAAAGGGCCAAAATAAGAGTACATACCTACTCAAGGATGATTGGACCAAAGACTGATGCAAATACATTTTCACTCTTCATCATCTGAACAAATTTCTGGGTGAACCCTTGCATTGCCATCTTCAAAGACAAGAAGGAGAATTAATTTTATAACCAAACCCACATCTGTTTCCTCAAATATACCAAGTTACTTTATTTATTTATTTCCCCCCTTTGGGAAGGTTTCACAGTAACAGATTTAATTAAGCAGATTCAGGTTGAAGAAAATTAAAATAATTACCTTGAAATGTCCATTATCTGTTCTGAAGCTGATACGTGGAACATACTTCAACCAAAAGGGCAATCATCTGTAGCAGAAAAAAGAAATGGAAGTCACATCAAGCACACAAAACATAATATTCATAGAAAGTCATAAATAGAAAATGAATGAAGGCAATGAAACCAGACAAAAACTACAGCAATAGGAGTAATGATTTGAAAAAGAAGAAGCAAGTAATAGGTACCCAAAATTCCACTCAGCAAAGACGTAAGGTCCAATGCAAAGATGAGGATAGAGTCCTACTGTATGCACCGTCTTTATGAATCGTACCAGATCGTACCTCCCCTCAAAATTATACTAAAACCATGTTACGTAAAATAAAATAAAAACATAAACAGATTTCAAGGAAACAAGATTAGCTTAAATTGTATTAAGCTAATACAATTTGGTTAGAAAAATCAGATCCATTAATCTTGACGTATGATAGTGGAGAGAAAAGAGTAGATGAACTTTCCCAATGTTCTTCAGCTTCTCAACGAGGGACTAGGTGGAAATGATACATACAATATAAAAGAACCTAGTTCGGAACCATCAGATGAAATTCCATTAAAAAGAAAGCTTCACTGTATGATATGATTGAAGCAAACTGAGTTGCAAAATGGGTCTAATTTTTTCTAGCAAAAGCAGAATATATACATGTAGATTTACTGTCTTGCCGGCATGTTTTCTGTAAACTACAGTACCAAAAAGTCTAAGCACCATTTCATGCATATGGAGGAAATAGAAAATAAAATCTACCGACTTCAATTCTTTAAATTCAAAATCTTTTTTTATCGTAAAAAGAAAAAAGATATCATTAATTAGAAAGAATAAGCTGAATAAAAAGAAGTGGGTGGGAGAGAATGCCTGGAATTCCCAAGCGGTGAGGTCAGTGCGGCAGAGAGAGGTGGAGACAACTTTGAGCCTTATCTGCATAGGTTGAGGAGGACTCACTTCCACCTCCTCTATCACCAAAGGCTTTCCAGCTTCCAATGCCACCGCAGCTTTATTCATTTTCATGTTTCATTATCAAAAAACAAAAAAACAGAGAAATTCAAATGGATTTCAATTACCCGCAAAAACTAAGCAATCCCAATATGTATTTTTTGTGTTGTAATTAAATGAATGAATATACATACCTTTGCAGGTTATTGAGGAGGATAATACTGCTGAAGAGACTGTAGAAAATGCAACACTCTCTGTCTTTTCAAAAACGCAAGTGCTCTAACAAAAAGAAATAAAGAGGGGAAACCAGTTGTAGTTGGTTGGTGCAAAGTCAACACCAAAACCACAGTCTAAAGCCTAGCATGAACAATATAATCTGTTTGGTTTACTTTTCCTCTTCCTCAATCCAGTATGCCAAAGCATATCATGAACAAGTAAATGATCCTGGCAAAAACCACAATTTTATGGTGGGATTGCACTTTACATTAAAAATGTATAGAAATCACATGTTCTAATTCCCATTCAGTAAAATTGATATTAGTACAAAAAACAGAGTTGTCGTCAGAAATCAAAAGAAAATATAAACAATATGATCAAACAAAAGTAATAAACAAAAACACACACACACAAACACAATGAACAAAACGGCAAAGAATCAATACGGCTATATACAACAATAAAGCATCAAAATTAAAAAGACAATTTTCTAAACCCTAAAATGAGCATGGAAATTTTGGCTACTTCAATAAACATTCAGCCATACTGGAATGGTGTCTCATTGGGTATTATATAATAGACAAAAATATAAAAATTCCTTAACAAACCCAAGTTTACCATGCACAAAAAAAGTCTACCTGTACTTATGCTTGCATTTAGCAGGCATATCAAAAAACATAAATCTACAATATTATCAAAAGCATTGTAATTTACAATCACAAAAGAGTCAAATGGAGATGGTCTAGATATTCTTCTTCCCTTTTTTGGATGGTCCACCTCTTGTTTTTTTGACGTACGTGTGCAAGACATTGGTTGCAATGTGGTCATGATGTTTTGCAGCCGCATGCATTATGTCGTAATAATTCTGATTATTACTTTCACTCACTAGCTCCAATGCAATATTCCACCTTTCCGCAGCCAAATCAAACTAAACAACAACAGAAAGTCAATGGAATAAAGTAAATCAATCTCAAATTAAGTAAGGACAATAAATAGCTTACATGTTCATTTGGATCGTTAATCAAGGAAGACTCTTCCATAAACTTCAGGACATATACTCCACAATCATGTCCGTTATCTTGTTTCCGAATACATGTTGCTGCCCGCAGCTGCAAACTTCCAAAAAAACATTTTTGCTGGAAAAGTTTACTGCATTCATTCATCAAGACTATGTCTAAAGCCTCCAACTGTCATTAAAAAAAAATGGCATCTAATTAGAAGTCTTTCTCATGAAATAGGTTTGAAGAGAGCAAATGATAATTAAATGCAAAGACAAACCCTAAACATAAATAGAAAAATGATTTCACATATATATT
The DNA here is from genome assembly GCA_003254975.1 of Ochetophila trinervis. Lineage (NCBI taxonomy): Eukaryota > Viridiplantae > Streptophyta > Magnoliopsida > Rosales > Rhamnaceae > Ochetophila > Ochetophila trinervis. The sequence goes on from QANX01003416.1 coordinate 64,244, forward strand.
TAGGTCATTCTTTTGAATCCTGCACCAAAAACTGGCATAAAAAATAGCATATTGAAAAGGTCAAAATTCTGGAATGAATGGAAATAGATAGGTTATGTTGCAGAGATGGTATTATTGTCATATATTTATCCTATATACCCCCAATATATGTAAACTATATGTGACTAAAAAGCAAGTTTTAAATATAGTGTAATTATAATACAAGAGAACTAAATCACCAGCTAGCACGCGGAAAGAGGGTAGCTAGTTTTTGACTCGTACAGATTCAAGTAAAAAAATTGAAGTAAATACTTGTAACTAGAGTTAACTATAAGATCAACAAGTAGACCTTTGGCTATGATATGATAAAAGAGAGTTGAAGATAAATCTAAGAATCAGTAAACAAAAAACACAAATTTATATCATACAGAGGCAAAGAAGGATAAACCAGCAGTCATAAGTGTTCAAAATTTTAACCTAATGAGGTTATGGGTATCTTTTAAATCATTATTTATTATCATGAATGAATTAGATGGTTTAACTTACGATAGTCTCTTCACATTTTGCACGAGCTAATTTTGTCATGGCACTTGGGAAAGAATCCCAAATCTTAGCAGCTTTATCTTTCACCGACACGATCAATAAAAACCAATGACCAACCGTGTCATGGATGGGGAGGAATATCTGAATATCATAATGACCAAAGTTAGTCAATTTATATGCTGTCAATCATAGTATAGTAGATGTATAATAATAAAAAACAACCTCAAAGAACTGACATACCTTTTCACAATGCGCCACCGGCCCCATGAAACGTTTTTTCATGTTCCATTTTTTTGCAAAATTAGCAACAGCCGGTTTACTACTCAGTGCCTCTTCCTAACAGTGTGAAAGATATGGTTTCAGCTTTAACATAAGACATTTAATGTGAAAATATCAAAATGATAATTAATTAAGATAAGCATTACATACTTGAAAATGGGGTGGTAAATACCACTTCCGAGGCTTGTCTCCATTTTTCTTTTTTTCAATGTAAGTCATGCGTTCCACAAATGCGCAAATGACCTTCATAAACCATAAAATAATTGACTCAACAATATTGTTAACTTAATATTGAACATACGAAAGATTATGATTAAAAAGTTAATTCGATAACAATTAACTTACTTCCCTTGCAATCCATTTTTGCGGAGACAACGACAGCAAATCCCAACGAGTATAATGCATCATCTCGGTCTTAATGAGCATCTCACTAGTAAAATGACAAAAAAAAAAAATAAACAACAGTAATTACAATTTAATATAAATAGAAGACACATATCATAAAACACAAAATGCATTACAAATTAAACATACCCTTTATCAAGATCAGGATCAAACATATACTGCAATAGTTTAAAATCTCCATCGGGCAAGTTTTTTGGAATTTGAAACGGACCGACACGATCATGATTCATAGTAGTCCAAGGTGACCGTGCATATCGAGTCTGTCTCCTTTGCATTTCTGTTCGCAGCAAAATTGGACTACGTCTGCCCATAGTTCTTTTCTTCTCTCCCTACACAGGAAATAGATAACAAAGTTACATACTATATAGCAAACTTTAAAGTAAACACATACGAAGAAAATGTCATACAACCTCCGTGGGTACAATGGCATGGACCAATGCATCAAGTTTGTCCCCGAAAGCAGTATCAGCAAATGAAGATGAATCATTTGTTATGACATCATCGACAACATTTTTCTTTGGCGCTTCATCTTCGGTTGAAACAAACAAGGTCATCGGCTGTGGCATAACGAGTATGGCATCGACCGATGATGGATTTGGTTCTTTGTTGGCAGCTCTTTGTGCACTTGGTGGTGTGATGTTGACGTCATTAGCTGCTGGTCTTGATGACACAGCATCCAGCACTTTCACAAGCTGATCAGTCACCTGTACCTGGTAAGTTGCAAAGTCCGCTTTAAGACCTGCAACATCTTGTTTCAACTGCTGAATTTCAGCTTTCAGCCCATCAACATCTCTCTTTTCTGCATATATTGTTGCATCTGGACGCCGAATTTCTGTTGCTTCAAATCTGGTTTCAAACTGCAGTTCCCTTGTTGTAACATACAAATATGTTACTCACAATATATATCAACATTTAATGACAAACACATTAAAAAAAATTGTAAATTATATACCTTCTCCGATCCAAGACCACCAAATTTTTTTAACTGCAATCTGAATTTTTTCTGGGCTTTGCCTCCCCATGCCTGAATGGGAGCCAGTGCTCTGTCAACAATCGGTTTGTCCAGCCACACAACATCGAAGTAAAATAGCTGCAGCACATAAAATGCACAAATTTGTTATGCATAAAATCATGGAAATTATCATCCATTGCACCTACAACATTTATGTCAAGTACCATTATATATGAACATATTTTGTGTATGCTAATTTAAAGTTTGATGGAAACCAAAAGAACTTATAACAAAGAACAATAAAGCAGCAGCTTGGACCTCAGTAAATCAAGGCCAATTATATATTATTATGGACAGAATACAATGTCCATAGAAACTTTGGGGAAATTTACAGAAATAACAAATATTTGGTTCACAATACAGACTTTTACAATGAAAGTTTAGGAATTTCATAACAAAACAATAATGCAAGATACATCATTTAAAGTAATAAGTTTCACAAAATTGGGTACGAATAAAAATTTATTATGTATAATGTAAATCTGGCAGTAACAATTACAATTTTAGTAAACATAATACAAAATAATATTTATAAGATTAATACAGTTTTAGCTCATGCAATAAAAACTCAGTAGTCCTCTTTCTACTTAATGAGGAGTGTTTCACTTTCTTTAAGTTAGACATGCCAAGACGTTTAATTTAAAAAATAGATATACTAAAAATTAAAATTATTACCAGACCACATTCTATTGCCTTGCATTAGTTGCATTAAAATAAACTATTGCACTGGTCAAGGCAAGATTAAACCTATTCAAACATGTGTATGCATAATCATATGTATTAAATAGTCAACCATGTGTTCTGTCATCCAAAACAGTGAACATGGAATTTATTACTTACTGAGATGCATAATCGACCTCCAGATTCTTTTTAATCTAAAGTAATGGAAATTGAAAAACATAACAATAATAAAGGTATTTGAATATGGTATTGCATTTATCAATTCTAATGTCCTCACTTGAAAACTATCATCCTTCAATATGTTATTTTTTA